>JAVCKT010024405.1:41938-58540 GCA_032273925.1 Rhynchotus rufescens | reverse complement strand
GGATCCGTTCTTTCATTTCCTTATTGCAGAACACCAACATACCTGCCAAGGTAGAGACCTCTTACCCTACACTTTATTGAAATAAACACTAAGTATTCCAAACATTCATCCTCAAAAGTTTGCTTTTGTTTGTTGTCCACAAAGAGACTGTTATTGGTTTATAATCTTTCTCAGAATAATTATTTTTTGAAAGGGAATCCAGCGTTCAAGTACAGAAACAAATTAAGGTCAGAGAGAAGCACCTGGCTCTATGTAAGTGTTTAGTCTCTCCTTGTGAAGTGGCTGGTTCTGCATGAATTACCATTAATAATAAAATGTATGTAAGATAGAGACATCCTGTGCGCATGTTCTTATTTCCCCATTATGCTATGTTCCCTAAAAAGGTTTCCAGGTTTATTTAAACATCCAGGAAAGAATTTAATATTAAACAGAAATAAAATGTAATAGAATTATACCGAAACACCTAAGGGAATTTGGGTACCTTTAAAGAATGAGTTCTGAAGTGATTCATCGCTAGTGCAAGTAATAATTTAGCTGCTACATTGAGAGAAAAAAAATGAGTTAGTTCTTCTGCAGCCATGAAATCCACAGCTATGAAATGTTTCAGTCCACAGACTCATCAACAGTCTTGCTTCATTGTAGGCTTAGTTTGCTTTCTAATGCTAAAATTATTGTCCTGACCTTGCTAGCAGTTTTGCATGTCCTTAGCCATAAACACACAACTAGTTCCCTTGAGTTTGGTGAGATTGCTAGTATGAGAGGAGTTAGCACATGATTTAATCTTCCACAGGTTTGGATTCTATTTTACACGTTCTGGAGACAAATGTATGTTATAGTCCTATCCTAAGTTATCAACATAAATCAGTATCTTGATGCAATTCTTGAGAATTTTAGATTCCAAAATTGCATGAGATTCGGTAATGAGATTAAAACTTTACCCTTTATCATGCACAATACAGGCATTCGGTTTAGTACCTAAATGGTCGAAGTATAACACATACAACCTTGGTTTGTTTGACTCAAAATGCAGCTATAGACTTAATGTAAGATATTTCTATTTAAATTAATATTTTTAGTGTCAGTTCAGTAACATCAACACATTGTTAATGAGCTTCTTATCCATTAAGATCAGTTCAAATGCACCTCTGTGTAACTTTCTTGCTCTGTACTCCTGATGGTATTTTTTGAATCTGATACATAGCTGATTATTATTATTATCCACAAATGTCACAGGTCTTTCTTCTCCCTTTCGGGATTGTTCTTCTCCTATTTTAGGTCTTCCCTTTCTTCTAATGTAGCTTTCGGAAAGCTCTGGGGATACATAAAGCAAAACAGGCAGATGCCTTCACCTACCAGATTGTTGTGAATAATAATAATCACCTCTTATATATCCCTTTTCATTTTCAAAGCACTTTGCAGCAATTAACTAATTTGTCTTTATAACAATCTCTGTTAGGTAGGTAGAGATATTTGCATGTGGCCATTTATTTATTTATTTTATCCTGGATAAAATACAGTGTTCCTATCTTTTTCCTTTTCCTTTCCCTTTCCCTTTTACTGGATTTTTTTGCTGTTCTTTTCCTGAAATATAATATTTCCAGGATATTGTTATGCCCATTAGCACTCCTAAACACTGAACTTAATTAGATTTTTGCAGAAATGAAAGCACACAACAGCAACAGATAAACAACAATTTCCTTCAAGAATATAAGCTTTATCTCTACAGCAGTCAGGTGTGGCTGGAGAACTAGTAGAGCTACCTTTAAGAAGCTTGTTCACATGCCAATGAGATGATGGTAGTGGTAGATCTATTTCTGTGTTTACTGCTTACACAGTCCATGTTGCTGAACCCATTGTCCTACAGAACATGTGAAGTTAGAAAAGTAATAAGATTCTCTTTCTGAGTAAACCTTCTGAACTATCGAAAGTCTGCAGTTTAACTCCCAGATTTATCATTGGAATGTGTGCTCATTTGGATCCATGGAAAAATGCACCTAAGTGGTATTTTGGTGAATTCTGCACCACAGCTTACCAAAGAGAAAATGCTAAAAAAGTAGACTAGTCCAGGAAAACTGTTTTTCTCTTGTTTTCTCTTCTCAGTCTAGTGTAATTAAATGCATTAATTCTGCATTTAGCAATACTACCAAGGTCCTTTGGTGGGGAGACTCTCATGCTGATTAGTCTAAATTACACACTGCTGTGACTGAATCCAGCAGGTTGCATGGGTATATTTGCTGCATAATGACAGCCCCTTCCATAGTCCAGGCAGTGGGAAGAGTGGTCACTCTGACACCATAGGACAACTTTCTGACAGGGTGCTTATTTTTAAGCCTCTTTGCTAGGGATCATGGTTTTAGGAGGCCTTGTGCACTGCTCGAGGTGGTAGATCCCTTACGTGGTCCTTCAACTTCAACAGGGAAGGAGACATTCCCTTCCCAAAATGCATAAGTAACAATGCCGGAGGTTGAAATGACCATGGCTGTCTAGAATTGTATCCAGAAGTGGTTTATGCCCTGACGGAGCCCAGCAGAGGCAGCTGTACCATGAGCTCCTGCAAGGAGAGCTCTGCCACATGTTCCATCCCTCCTGGAGGCACCTCGTCCCACGTGCCTTGTGTCCTGCCACACTGTTAGTGTTGCCTTGCAGTCTGGGCAGAAATCTTCTAAAATCTAGACAGAATCACCCCATGCAGCCCGCTGGCAACCAGTTACAGCTTGATAGCCTTCAATGGGTGGTTGACACATCTTTCCCTTTCCCTGATGCTTCCATGCTTCCCCATCCCTGAATGACTTTGACTTCAGACCCTTTCCCACTCCATCCTTTTTTTTTTTTTTTTTTCTATCAGAATCATCAGTTTAATTCCTGTGCTTGAAAGGGGCAGTGAACTGGTATGAATAGCAACATCAGACATAGTTGTTGGGGATAATACCTTGAATGTGCCTTTTAGAACTAACAGTGCTAATGGCTTTTGCAATAACAAAGCTGCACTGAAGGTTTTACTGACAAATTCCAACGTACTCGCACGGGAAGGAGCTAGGAAGCCCCCACTTCACTGTCTTGGTGAAGTAATAATGCAACAGGGATCCCCTGCACTTTGGAATAATTGAACCATAAAATAGTTCAGCTTTATCTGTAAACTCTCCAGCGGAATGTTTCAAGTGTGTAACCATTTACATTATTCCGAGAAAATTAGGTCAGCTTTTCAGAGAAAATGTCAAATTAAAAAAAAATAAATAAATAAATAGGAGGCTTCCTCTAAAGAACTTTTCCACCCAAGATAGGAAAATGTCACCGTATCCTCCGAATAGCAACATGTTGTTCAGCCCCACTTCCGAGCCAAAGAATGAACAGAGATAGAGGAACGCTGGGCAACATTTGCACTCAGCTCCTTTGAGCTGGAACGCAGCTGTGTTATGGCTGTGTCATCATTGCTAACGAATTAAAAGAAATGGAAACATTAACTCCGTGGAATCTTTTCAGAAGCTGGTGGTGACTAAACTGGGAGACTCTAACAAAGGAAAGCTTTGAGCAAGCGTTCGGCATTTGGAGTGCAGCGTGCTCTTTCCATTAGGCTGCTGTTAGGGTTAAAATTAACTGGATTGTATGGGAGAAGGCCATGCGACGCATGTTTATTATGGAGTAAGGCACCTGGAGATGTGCTGTGTTGTCAGAACATTTAAATAGTTTGATTCCAAAATTTCATGTCCTATTAAAAGAACCACTAGAATCTGGCAGGGAAAATCCTTGAGATTCTAACTGTCTTTACAATTTGGCTAAAAATACTTAGAAAACAGTGGTGTCCCTGGCAGCAGACCTGAAAACTCAATCATAGGTTCAGTCAGGTATGGAGAAATGCAACTCATTGACCTACAGTTTATTTCACAAGCAAACTGCATTCCCAAACCAGAAGATGGGAAATCAGACCATCTGGAAACATACTGGGGATATATTTACTCCTTACAGCACAAAGAACCTCATCCATTAGGGCCTTAGATCTCTGAGTACTTCAAGTTTTGATGGAGAGAACAAACACCAGGAGAAAAGAGGTCAGGAGCACAGGATGCTACGACACTTGGCAACTCGCCACATCATTTGCAATTTCCAAGAGCAGCCTCTCTGCATTTGTAATCTCTAAAATCTGCAAGCTGCATGTGCTCTGGTAGGCAACACCTGAGGGATGCCCAAGGGGAACCAGCATATTCATAGCAATGCACAGGATTCGTTAGCTGCATCAGTGGGCACAGACAGCTACCATGTTCTGAAGGGCTGTATCTGTTCTGAAATAAGGACCCTACTGGATTGCTCAGTAAAAAATGAAATAGAAGGGAAATTCAATGAAGATAGCCTCAGCTAATTAAAAAAGTAATTGCAAAGTTTTTGAGGACACAAACTCTGGTGCTTGCAGAGGAGAAGCACAGGCTGAGCCACTGCTTGGGTCTCTGTTCAGGCAACTCTTGAGGACTAAAGGAAAGACCATCTGCCAGTGCTTGTAAGAGAAGGTCAGTATGCACTGACGTTCAGCAAATTGGTATTATATACGTTAGATCGGCACTTTATGAAGTTTCACTCTATTTTGGAAATATGAAAATTGACTGCAATCATCACTAAAGTCTTAGAGGGGGCAATCTGCAGCTGTAAGCACATTCCCAGTGCCCCAAATACCCAGGTAAGCAGCAGTTCTGTTTCTTTTCTTTTCTTTTCTTTCTTTTTTTTTTTTTTTTTTAAGATGCAGAAAAATATAAAAATAAGCAAAAATGTCTGCTCAAAAGCTACCACCAGCATAAAAGTGAGCATGCTGGAGGGCTGACAGGAGCCTGGGCCAAGTTGCCACCACCACCACCAGGCTGGACTTAGTTCTGGGCCATCTGGGCTGAGGAGTTGTCTATAAGAATGCAGCAGCTTTATCTGTTTGCCACTGCCACCAAACTGGAAGGCCCCAGGGATGGGGATCACACCACAGTGGTGGGCAGCGCAACATGATCCATCAGGTCCTTGTGCCTGGCATGGAGATGGTGTCAACCCAGGCCTGAAGAGCAGCTCCTGGGTTGTCTGTAAGGGTCATATACATACCTGCTTTATGCCGTAAGGAAAATGGGAGAAAGAGCAAAGAAACAGGCAAACCAGAATAACTAGTAGGGGTCGAAATCGTCCAGAAACTGTCTCAATGTGCAGCTTCCCTTTGCAGGCAGCGCAGCAGTCTGCACTGGAAATGCAGCTTGTGGGATGCACTGTCCTCAGTACACGGAAGAGTAACTTAGCTATTTGCCACTAATATTATGGCCCATTACTTCTGAAATCAGGAATGATTACTGATTATCTTTCAGTATTTTGTATATTTGTGGGGCAAGTTCTAATAAGGAGAGCGGATTTCCTGTTTGTGGTCTGAAGGGGATTTCAGGATGTTTTTGCTTTCATAGGATGGAAGAAAGCTGGGAAGGGGTACAGAGAATATGGTCCTTTTCTGAAAGCTGCCACAAAGAGAAGTTTGAAAGGCACTGATGTGACACGAGTCAAGAGTTATGTTTGTCTGTCTTTCTCTCTCTATACCATGATGAATTGCATATTATTTCCTTCATTAGCTTTAGACTTCAACCACTTTGCAGCACAGACATGAATAAAAATACCGAGCAGTTTCAGTCTGGTGAAGATTTTATTCATTGGGGCTACATGTCAGATAATAGTTGTATTCCACTCCTTTGCTTTGCAAGCTTTTCATATATTTCAGAGGCTGAGTCTTTCATTAGCCATCCTCATACAAAGTCCTCAGCCTCTTCTTCTAAAAGGTAATTGTTTAAGTGGATTAGTAGCTTCTTCTTGAGACGTGAAGGCAGTGTCATAAAAGAGCAACACGACTCTGACACTCTCGTTTTGACCTCAGGAATATGCCCAGAGGGCTGCTAAGATCATAGGCTGCTCCAATTATTGTCAAGGGAAATTAATATACCATCTTATTCCAGCTACTACTCATTGGTCAGACTGGGAAAAACACTGTGGTAGAGAATTTTCCTTAAAAAAAAAAAAAAAGGCAAAAAACATGCTGAAAATCTCACATCTTCTTTCTACTAGGTTTATTCTGACAAATCTTCTACTCTTTATATAAATATTTTTCATGTGATATTTCATATCACGAGGAATTCATATGAATAAATCTGCTACCACAGTCTGGCTCTATTAAAAGCAGAAAAGAAGATGCAGTCCCTGTCTCAAAGAGCTTGCAGCCAAAATGGGTTAAAACCATTTAACAGACAAGCAGAAAAATAAGGTAGGAGTATTTGAAGGCTAGAGAAGATAAAAGATATAGAGTTTGATTCTTTTCAGCCTCTGTATGAACTGCTTGTAGTAATGCTGGCTTTACATCCTTTTTAATATATAATTCCGCTCAAAGACAAAAGAAGGAGTGAGGATTGGGGCTGCTTGTTAGTAACTAAAAGATAAAACCCAGGAATTCTTCCTAAATCAGATGTTATTCTCTTCAGACTTTCTGAAGGTTGAATATAAATGACATTTAGGTTAAACTGGGTAGAAATAATAGTGCTGCAAGAGGAGTAGCTGGAGGGGAGAGGAAGGCCAGGGCCGAGCTGGGGAAATGTGAGCAGGGATTCAAGCCACCAAGTAAGTGATATCACAGGTATTGCAATGAGCAGACTTTATACATGGTTGCAAAGATTTCTTGTATCTCATTAATATCTCATACTGGTGATTTTTTTAATTTAGAAGTCTAAGAGGTAATTAGTATTTCTTAAAAATTGATATGGTGGCTATTTCTCCTTGCCAGGGTTAGATATTTAAAATCTAGTATTAAAACAGCAATGTGAAAACATCTTTTCCTCTGCATTTTCAACATCAACCACATGTCCCCCTTCCTCTGCTTCACTGCGTCTATTCCCAGTAGCGCCCAGCCCTCCCCATCACAGCTGCTCCTTAGCCTGCTGCTGCTCACACTGCACCAGGCCATTTGGTGCTCAGCAGGTCTGGGTTTCTTTCTCCTTCTGCACTTCCTCCTTTGTCTACTTGTCCTGGTTGGACAAGTTACTCCCTGCTGAATCCCTTTTCCTGAGTCTCAGAGTGCAGCAGCTCTGATTGCCCCATGCCCTAAGGCCCAGGGTTACATTTGCAAGGACCCTAAGGTGCCTCCTCTGCTTTTGTCCCATTTGCCTTTTTGTACAGCTGCAATCCCCAAACATGTGTGTCTGTAGGTGAAAACCCAGCCTCACTATTCGCAGGGTTGGAGGCCAGGACTAAGTGGCTAAAGGTCGACCTTGCTCGTGTCCTCCAGATAAAAGCACAGCATTTTGCAACAGACAGCAAAGGTGAGATTGGGTACCTTGAGCCTAGGTAAATGCTCTCAATCAGTGTGCAGAGGATGGATGGGCTTTGAATTAAACAGCTGGTTTTCCCAGATTCTTGCCTCTTGTTTGTATCATGGGTGGCACAGCCATCCTCTGGACAGCAGGGCTCTGCACATGCCTGCCCGGTGCACCACAGAATGCCCTTGGGGCCACGTCAGGCTTGTTTAGGGCTCCACAGAGAAGGTCTGCAGGAGAAGCAGAACTGCAATAATAAGCAACTAATGTTTTTCTTGCTGGAAATAGTGGTATTTCCTGTTTCCCTAGTGGTTTAGTCCACTGGACATTTATACATGGTGTGGCCCCAACTTGGTAGCTCTCTGCTGTGCTGAGGTCCTGCTTTATCTGCTGCCTTTATTTATTTATTTATTTATTTTTATTTTTTATTTTTTATTTTTTATTTTTTATTTTTTATTTTTTATTTTTTTATTTTTTTATTTTTTATTTTTTTATTTTTTTATTTTTTTATTTTTTATTTTGATTGTGGTGAGTTAATGAAACTTCCTCTGCAAAATCAGCCTTCCCAGGGATGAGCTCTGCTCTATGAAGGCAGCTGGGCAGAGCTGCAGTAGTCATAGGAAGATAGAGTCACTGCTTGTAGATCTGCCCATGACGCTTAGGACATCCGAGGATGGAGTTGATCCTGCCTTGTTGGCCAGCACCATTGCCTGTGTGTTGGGCCGCTCAACCAGCTCCACTTAAGTGTCTCTATTCGATGATGGGATTGTTCTCAGCTGGGGCATATTGCAGAGATCTAGAAGAGGGTGATGAAAGAACATTTAAGAAGGGTCACAACCTGCTAGCCAGCTGAAAGTGGAGAAAGCCTTTTTGTTAGTAGTGCCATGAGATTATCCAGTACTTCACAAGTCTTCCCTTCCTTTCAAACACAAACATGCCTCTACTGGTAGAGGTAGGCAGACACTGCAAGAGGTTCAGGAGGGTGGCTATGGCCATCTCCTCTGTCTTTTTGATCCAGGGGGCCAGTGAGGGCTGCACAGGGGGCAGCTGTCGCAGCCAAGATAGTCACTAGCAGATGCTAGTCCCATACTCTCTGCATTGAGGTGAATGCAGAAAGAGAAAGATGTCAGTGTTCACCCACTCAAAGCGTTTGCAATGCCTCAGTTGGAATGGAATAGCTGCTAGTGATGCTTTCCATTTGCCACCCAAAACATTGCTCCTCTGATCAGGCACCAACAGAAAAGGGCTGGAAGAGCCCACTAGAGTCATCTGGTCCTTCTGCGGGCACTGGGACAGCATCAGCTCTGTGGTGGTTGTACCTACCAGGTATTTGTGAAGAGATTCTCCTGTCAATATAACCAATGCCTGGCCATTATTTCACTTGTGTTGCATTTGGAAAGCATTTATTAGCATGTGGCCTAAATTGATTTTTACTACCAATTATTTCTGGTTCTCCTGAGGTAATTGGGGTTTGTGGGTTTTTTTGGGTTTTTTTTTTGGTTTTTTTTTTTGTTTTTTGTTTTGTTTTGTTTTTTGATCCTCTGCTTTCTCAGAAGTGTTTTATCTAGTAGGAGCCCATTACGATGGGGTGCATTTTTCCAGTGTGACCTGGATCTCTGTAGTCCAGCTTAACATGCCCAGCTTCATCACATGGTTCTTGCAAGTTATATTTTCCAGCCATTGTGTCATATTTGTTTCACTGCTGTCTGATTTTCCACACCTTTTCATAAATATGCTATCCAAAATTCAACACGATTTTAAGTTGAGAACTAAGCAGCGCAGACAAAAATCCGATAAATACCTGCTATGTTTTGCTTATTGTGCTTCACTTGGCAAGCTCCTGAATGAGGTAATATTTAATTTTATTTTAAATAAGAGACCTCGTTGCTTTCTCTTACTTGGCGTCTGTGCTGCTCTCTCACTCTCAGGTGCTGGTCTGCAGCACAGCTGACTTGCTGCTCGTTCCCTCCTTCTGTATTTGAGCCTTGATTGCTGGCTTTCTTTCTGAGTGTTGTGTTTTATACTCACTATTGTTGGATTCCAGCTAGCTGATTTCTCCATAGAGACCAGTTCTGCAGTTTACCAGGAGCATTTTGAATTCTGATCCTGGTCTCCAAAGCGCTTGCAACTGCTTCCAACTTGATGCCTTTGACAGAAGCTGTATGCTGCCTTTTTACTCCACCATAAAGATATTAAAGCATTGATACATCAGGGCCCAAAACCAACCTGGAGCAGCAACCCACTGCAACCTCCGTCCTAGAGGGTAGTGACCCACTGACAGGAGCTCTTTAAAGCGTGCTAATGGTGTTTTAACATCCACTTTTTTTTTAAGTTTGTGTAGGAGACTGTCATGCCTTTCAGAAGTTAAGATTTATTACATCATCATATGTTGTGCTCCTACTTTAACCACTATGCCAGATATTCTATATTAAGAAAAAAAATAGAATGGGATGATATATGTGCTTGCCAAAAGTACATAGTTTTTTTTTCCTTTATCCTCGATTGTATTATTATGCTCTAGGTGTTTATAAGCAGAATGTTTACTTGCTTCAGTATGTCCAGTAAAACAGGCCATAAGTGAATCAGGTGGCAGCCCCGTTCCCAACCCCATTCCCAGTTCCTGTATTCCTGTTCTGTGGCTATTAGCCTCGGGCTGCTTAGTGTCAGTGGGGAACTTCCTGTAGTCCTTACTAGTCTCACCTGAGTCACAGGCACAAAGGCAGAGAGATGTTAGTACGCCTGGGACTTAAAAATGTTGACCATAAAGCCTCGGGCTTCTCCAACAGGAGCTAAGAGAATGACTAGGAGGAGGCAGAGACTGGTTGTGATTTTGGTCAATAGCCTTTACAACAGGGCACTATTGGGAACTGAGATGGTTGGGAAATCTTCAATGACACTGAAGCTTTCCTAGATTTGTTTTTGGCTTTTACTAAACTTTAATCAGACAAGTTTTACAGGTCAGAGATGGTCTTTCTGGTCAAAACTTGGACAAGAAAGAGTGGTACCATTGCCAGGGACTGCCCAGTAAGTGAAGCACTCAGCCAGAGTATGGAGGACTCAATTCCTCATTTTTGCTTAGTTCCTGGGAGTCTTGGATGCTGACTTGTATTTATTCACATTCTGAATTCTTGGCTGTTCAAAGAGCATGGGCTCTCCCTTGTTTTAATGTTTATTTCATGCAGGAAAAAAAAAATCAAAAGAGCTTTGACATTTCTATGCAGAATAGAAACAAATTTGGGAACTTGAGCAGCAAATTTTCACAAAGGGGAATTCTTTTTTACTGCCCAGCCTTAATCACAAGCTCGGAGTCAATGTATAGCAGCTAAAGGCCAAATCCTACAGTTTTCTTTCAAACTGATTGGCATTAGCTTGTGAAAAGGACCACAGGGTGTAGCCATTCTCCATTATGCTTTGCTTTTGCAGAGCTTCTTGCTTACAAAGATTCAGAATGACTGTTCATTGTTTCAGAGTGGCATAAAGATGTGTTTGTGTTTTGCTGCCATTTAACCATTTAATATTTATGATTAACTACGTGATAGCTGTTTTCTTTCTTTTTGCCCACTCCCTTGAAATGAAATGGCTTTGTGCTTGTGAGTGGCAAAGCCAGGCAAAGCCAAATCCTGCATCTCCTAAGGAAGCAGGGCCCAGCTAGGCACAGAATCACAGGATGGTTGAAGTTGGAAGGGACCTCTAGAGATCATCTAGTCCAACCCTCTGCTCCAGCAGGGACCCCCAGAGCACGGGGCACAGAGTGGCATCCAGGCAGGCCTGGGTCATCACAGCAGGGTCCATGAGCCCCAGACTTGACTCTAAAAGATCCATGTCTACCTATGGCTGAGGAAGAGGGTGCTCTTCCCCATCCCCTCAGCCCTTGCCCTCATCGCTGAGGACAGCGGTAGGGAAAAATTCTGATTTAGACATTGGCACTGTGAGAAGAGTATCTGCATAAGCTAGTGTGCCTTGCTCCACTTTTGTTTTAGAGGAGCCTGAAGTCAGATACAGGATCATGGCAGCTTTGGCCAGTCACAAACCTCAGACCTGAACCAGTAGGCTTAGGGACATGGCTTAGCAGGCATGGTGGGAGTGGGTTTATGGTTGGACTTGATGATCTTGAAAGTCTTTTCCAACCATTATGATTCTGTGATTCATCTGACCAAATGTAGGTGTTTTTCATGGAATCAGTCACCTTGAGCTTCCTCCCATCATCAGTGGGGAGAAGCAGGTGCTTCTATGACATGCTTGAGCTCATCTTAAGATAGAAATCTCAAATTCCTCAGATGAATTGACCAATAAAAATTTCACCTTCCTTTCAAAGACTACAGAGAGGAGCCCAGAATGACCAATCTGTATATGGTACTGTGAACCCTTTTTAGTCTTTCCAGACCTCTTTCTGCATATATCCTCTGAAGTTCCTTCCCTGCCAGACTACAGGGTGCCCTTAGTGCAGGGCTAGTTTGAGAGGTCCACAGTGCCATAGCGAGGACCTGTTTTCCTTTGTGGTTTCCTTCCTTCTTGCCCCTTTGGGAGCTGCTGGAAGCAGAACTGTTTGAAGTGAGTGAATCCATTTTTCTCCTCTGCTAGGAAGAAGTAATCTTGGAGTCAGATGCCAATCTCTGAAATATCTGTTTGTTTCCCTGTTTTGTGGGCGCAGAGCCCAGAATTCAGAGGATCTTTGAGTGCTAATACAGCAATATCTTCAATTCCAGAGAGTCTGCAGTGAGAACAAGCACAGACCACTCTGTCTTTTTCAGGACATAGCCCCAGTGGGAAAATGACAATGAATTTGGCATGCTGTTGCAAAGAATAATGAGATAACATGAGAGTAGGAGTTTTCTGGAAGGGAGAAAAAAGATCACTTTCCTGGGAGCAGTGAGGGAGAAGAAAAGATTGGAAGGAGGAGAGAAATTAATGTTAGAACAGGGGCTAGAAGAAATAGGACCAACGTGCTAGGAAGGAGGTGACCAAAGATGAGTTTGGTGGGGTAAATAAGCCAAGAGAACAGGGGATGATCTTGGGGATCCGGTAGATCTTGCTGCCCCTCTTCTGGTGTTACAGCAGATGGCAATTTCATGCTGGCAAAACAGTGCTAGAATTCCAGGCAGGTGGTAGTATCCGTGACAATCCTTCTAGGTTTTCTGCGATGGTTTGGTTTTTGCCCAAACTCATAAATTGCAGGTAATTGCACCTGGTGTTTCATAGTTCATCAAGGAAGTTCCTGTCACTCCTCATCTAACATTTTTATGACCTCCCCATAGCGTTGTGATGCCTCTTAGCTTCTGTTTTCCTGACTCTGGGCCTGGCTGGAATGTTATTACACAGTATAGGCTTTGGCTCCCTTATATAGATTGGATCTCAGACTTATTAGTGCATAAATCCAGAGGTTTTTCTGGAATTATTTTGGTGCTTATTTTGCAGGTGCAGGCAGGAGGCAAAAGCAGAATGCTTCAGAAATGCTTGCTCATTTTGGTGGAGACAGTATGGCATAAAATACATCAAATGCTTTCCTATAGCTGGGAGGACGGGGTCCATCTGAAAATCCCGCTCCTTGCTGATATAAATCATCTTGGCTCCAATGGTCTCTTTTTTTTTTTTAAGAGCTGTATTAGCTGATAGTGTATGATTGGAGTTCTAGATTCAGACTGGTTTTGTATAAACTGGTCTGAATTTTTTTCCTTGGTATTTCTTTTTCTGTTTGCCCACCTCTCAATCTGTTGTCTTAGCCTGGACTGTAAGAGAGAAGAGAAGTGACTCTCCAACCACACTGAGAAGCACCACTAAATTTCCCAACCCTTCAGGCTCTACAAATAACCATTAATTTTAAAGTCAAGTGTGAGCCTGCTGTCCTTACTGCAACAACAGTGGCCATGGTGGCACGACAGAATTGCCTTCACCTGATGTATGCCCTGAAACATTACGCGATTGCGTCTGCTCCCGGTTATAACTCAATTTTAACATCCTAAGTAAAGCCATAGATTCTAATTGCTTTTTCTCTCCAGGAAGGCCAGTGTCTTGCTAACAGTGTGTGGACAATTTTTGTATTGCATCCTGTGAGATCTTTCTGTAGAAAACCTGTGCTAGGAACAGATGTCTTACTCCTTGTACGTAGCAGGTCCATAACTGTTTAGTAGTTCAAAAATGAACACTGATGTTTAAACATATATAAATATATATTCTTGAAAAAATCTCAAGTTTGGGATTTCTTTCTAGAAAAAAATGAGAAAAAATATATAGCTAGTCTTCCCCAGAAACTTTAAAATCAGCTTGTGTTTTTACTTGCAATACAGATGAAAGCTAAGGTCACACTCCACGTTTTTCTTTTCCAGATCAACCTTTTCAAAAGCTTTGCTGTCTGTCTTGTTTTCTTCCTTCCATTTGAAAGAAAATATAGCCAGAAATAAGCCCACTTAGCCAGATTTGTGATTTATGCAGTTGAGCTTTTATACCTCCAAATGTTAGAGATATTGGGGATGTCTCAGCTTCCTGTCTCTGGAAGCAGAGCTTGTAGAGTCTTGCTCTTTGCTCGTCCTTCTCCCCTGGCAGTCCTGCAGGCACCCAGCTGTGTCCCGCTTTGTAGCTGCTGGGATGCTGCTCTGTGTGCAGCTCCTGCCCCTGGAAATGCTCACAGGTGGCCACCAGTCTCCTCCCACATCCCTTACCCATGGGATGGGTAAAAGGCTTCATGTTTGCACACTGTTTTGGAGCTACGTGTGCATCAGCTGCTTGGTGTCATGTTGGCTGAAATTGGCCAAGAGTTTTCAAGATTGTCCAAGGGATGAGACATTGAGACCTAGGACGTGTAGCCATGGTAGAGACGGCCCTGCTAATTCCAGTGTTTGTGGAGCCCTGTGTTCTTTTTGTCTTTTTTTTTTCATTCTTCTTCCATTGGTGCCAATGGAGTCAATACTGCAAATCTGCCATGCTCAAAAACCCATATGGGATTCCTTTGAAATCCCAGATTCCTGGGGTCCACCAGCTCATGTTCTCTGGCTTTGGCTGCTGTGTTACTGTCTACAGTCATTGTAGCTGTGTGGTAGCACATGAGAACCTGGATCAAAATCTTGATTCCACTGAAATTATGGGGAATTTTGCTTCACAGGAGCCAAGATTTCATCTGAAATTGAAACTGGCTAGAAACAGGTTGTAAAATAAAGCTAAATTGAGCCAGCAGATCACAACCAACATCAAGGCTTGCAAAAAGAAACAAATTCATTTCCTATTTAAAAAGCTTTTCTTTATAAAATTTAATATGAATTAATTACAGAAAGATAGAATAAAATCGGTATTTAGAGGATGGGAACAGAGTAATAATAATGTGGATAATATGACACTTTAAAAGTGACTTGATGATTTAAAGAATTAATGGGAAGGCAGGTAGGGTGGTCTGTTCACATGGTTTCTACCACGTGCATGTGTTCGTACAGAGCCTGTTCATCCCAAGTGTCCCACCCTAACCTTCTGCTTCTGCTATTTGTTTCCATGCAGTTAGACACTCATCTCATACTTCTATTGGAGTTCCAGCTTTCTTCATCTTTTTATCCTTAGCAAATTTGGAATTGCTACCCCAGGAACAGCTCTTTACTCACCAGAAAGTGAAGAAGCATTCTGAGAAAATAATGACTTAATATCACATTTCCTGTATAGCTGTTAAAATGTCAGTAGTCAGTTGCTTGGAGAGGAAAAAAAAAAAATCTCCAAAATAACAGAATAGCAGCTTGGTTTATTAAAGCCTGAGATGTGATAGTTAAGGGGAAAAAATAACTTGCCAAATGTGCACACAACAGAATAGACAAAAAAGAAACAGATACTTAGGCATATTGCTCCTGTTTACTGAGTATTCAGGCAGAGAGTGCTTTCTCAAAAGCCAACCACAGCTTTTAAAAATGCCTTTTTAAAAAATAAGTGTTAGGTTAAAAATTGCTAGTCTCCACTAAAGAGCAGGAGAAAGGGTGTGTATTAGAAACACAAAGGAAGCAGCTGTATTCTTCCTGAGAAGAAAACCAAGATTTCTGTTGGCCTTCTGAGAAGGTGGGAACACGCGGCAGCTGCTGGTGCCAGTACTGAGTCCACTGCCTACAGCAGCTCCTGTAGCAGCAGGGAAACCTGTAGCAGAAGGAACCCAGGCCATGTTGAAAAGCTCTACTGCTGCATGTAAGTCTGAGAACTGTCAATAGGTTGGTTTGCTTCCCGAAAATCATAGAATCACAGAATGCTTAAGGTTGGAAAGGACCTCAGAGGTCATCTAGTCCAACCCCCCTGCACACGCAGGGTCACCTAGAGCAGGTGGCACAGGGCTGCATCCAAGCAGGTTTTGAAGATCTCCAAAGAAGGAGACTCCACAACCTCTCTGGGCAGCCTGTTCCAGGGCTCTGTCACCCTCAGAGTATAATAAACTACTTTAAATGCTTAATATTTACATATATGTAAATATTTAAACATAAATGTAAAATTTATGCTTGAAAATGAGTGTGGCATTTTGTATTATTACAAAATATTAAGTTAGTTGGATTTTATTTATGGTATTAAATCTACTTGGGTGGAACTCAAAAGGCAGTTAAATGCACAAAGCCAGAATTGGGTTTTGGGAGCTAAACGATGTTGAAGGTGTTACGTAGGTAAAAAGATAAAACTGTTTGGAAATATAAAACTGATTTATTTGATAAGCATCTTTTTTAAGCAAAGCAAGTTTTGCTTGTAGCCAGTAGAGTTGATTCTTTTGTGCGGTCTTGTGCTGGAAGATTTGGAAGCAACTAAATTCCTGTTCTTGTCCTTTACTTTGGTTCATAGCTTTGAGAATGAAAATAAGACTTCCTGGTTTTGAATGCTGGTTGGTCGTTAGTTGTTTGGTTGTTGTTTTTCCCGGAGGTACCATTAGGTTTTCGTTCTAGAACCTGCCAGTGACCTGTATTAAGTTAAATAATCTGGGGAGGAGCTGCTTAGTGAAAGGCACTGAGGGTTTTCTGATGCTAGTTGAGTATCTCAGCATTTCATGGTGCTTTGCAAGCAGCAAGTATGTACATATTGAAGAATTTAAAAATGGAAAATAGATGCTCAGTTTTAGCAAATCTGGTTTAAGGATAGGTTTTTCATAATTCTGATTACATTTTAATTGTGTTTATGTTAATTCATCATTTAAAAATCCATTCATATCTCTGCAAAAAAAAAAAAGTCCACCCCGTTTACATATGTCCGGGCTTACAACACACCTATTGCGAGAGCAGCAATGCAGAGCATTCCCAGGCCTGGAAAGCAGCAGGGTGAGTTCTGGGGAGGGAGCGTTTGCGGCGTCAGCGTGTCGCGT
>JAVCKT010024405.1:16718-32342 GCA_032273925.1 Rhynchotus rufescens | reverse complement strand
CTCATTAGGCTTTTGTTGCATGTTAAAGAGGGCCAGACCTTATTAATAACAGGAAAAGGGGAAAGAAAGAGGGTAAAATGGGAAAAGTATCAAACAGTTTTTTAAAAAGAAAAGCTTCCTGGTTTTGAAAAAAATAAAAGCATTAATGAACCTTTCCCTGAATACTTTCTGAAGTCATCTTAGCGTTGTTTCTAAAACATTATAGATCATATATAAAGATTTTAAGTAGGAAAAAAAACACAGCAAGAACAATTTTTGATGATTAAGTACATGGCTCACAGCTTAGATCCTGCTTCAGGAAAGCATCTGAGCTTAAGTTAAGACTTACACCCACATTTGAACTGAAGCTTCTGCTTACATCCTGCTGAGATGAATAAGGTTTAAGCACTTATTCCCAGTTAAGCACCTGGTGTATGCACATGCTGAGGTGAGTAAGGATGGATTTAAGAGACATGTGAGGGCTTAATGTAATTAGGGCCTTAGTTACGCAGGTCCTGCACGTGCATGGACGGCCACACCAACTCCTTTTACCTGCAGCGTGCCCAGTGAGCAGCTCCCAGAATCAGCAACTAAAAATCTGTGTCTCACCTTTGACATAACAAAATTCAGCCCTGCTCATGCTGCCGAGAAGCCCTAAGACACCCCCAGACTCCTCTTTACCCACTCAACAGCTGGTATTGCTGAAACGATGTGGGGGATGCAGGCACCTGCTGGTAGTGCATGAGCAAATAGTGATTTTTGCTTCTTCAGCTTTGTATTTCAAGTTTCAATTTGTTGAAATGTTTGTTTCTGCAGGACAACCTGCTATCAGTCATCCTGGCTTTTAGGAGGTGAGCACACAGGACAGGTGTGTTCTAAGGAGAAAGTGTGCAGTGGTCACCACCTGGGCAGAAAACAGAAAAATCATAGATATAAACAAATTAAACTAAGTATGCAGCTTTCCTCGCTTTTCTCTTTTGGGATACAGGCTCTGTGATTTGGACAAAGATGGAAACATATCATACACTTTGGTCAAGAAGGTCCAAGTTTTCAGGCACCCCATTAGTGGAGTGGAGTGGTTTCGAATTTTAAGCTTAAATCAGAACTAAGTTAGTATGCTACTTCCAACGCCAAGCATCACAGATCAGTGTATTGAATTTTTTACATTTTTTTTTCCCCTGCGTGATTAGCATTTTACTTGAGTCTGAGACATTAATCAATAAAAGCAATACGCTGTAAACAGAGTAAAATGAAAAAGCAAGTGCTGCATTTTAATAATATAAATAGAACACTGTGTGGCATGAAGGGCCAAGGCAGAGTCTGCAATCTGAATAGAATCAAAGGTAAAAGAATTGAAGGCGAAGGAAATTTTCAAGGCTGATTGCACACAGATGAAAAAAAAGAAGTAAAGGAAGATAAAATATTGAACACTAGTTAGTGTGGGGGATGTGTCTGAAATATTTTATTTCACTGTGTTTTAAAAGATTTGTCCTTGTTGCTGTCTATTTTAAGGGCAGAGAATAAAAGAAAGGGGAGGGGAAACCCAGCCCATGGACTCAATAAATTAAGTAGAATTACACAGAAAAATATTTCAAACATTGCCATTAAACTGGAGCCAAGTTCTTAATAATAAGTCCATTTCACAGTTTTTGTTCTTTAAAGAACAGTGTTGCAATGCTTACTTAAATAATTTAAAATTTATCTCATTGTTTGTGGCAAAAAATATCATTCTGGAAGCCTGAGCATAATAGCCAGCTGCTGTTTAGTGCTCTTCATGTAGAGAGCTCAAGTGCTTGACGGAGCTGGCTGGTGTGGTCTTCCAGGCAGAAGCACGGAGGTGTGGACATTGGACGTGACAACCCCCCGCCACCTCGGGGGACAGGAGTAAGGCCAAATTAACCCTCCCATCACTGCTGACCTTGTTTCAAGCTATAGTCACAACAGGCTAAATCATTGACTTTCCTCGATATGGACCCCAAAAATAGTAAGAGAAGTCAGCAAAGTTGCAAAACAACATTTTTTGGAGTCTCACCCTCAAAACGTGTGGTAGCACAATCATATTGCTCACAGCTGAACCATACAGCTTCACTACCAATTTTATTCTTTGTCCTCCATGACCAGTGGCTTTAAGCACGGCATTTTTTAGAAATTTTTAGAAATTAGCAATTTTTAGAAATTAGCACTAACCTCTATGCTTGCTGCCTTACTTTTCTGCTCTTTTTCCTTTCCTTCCCTCTCTCTCCCCATCCTTTGTATTCTCAGTGGTGTTACCACAACGTGGGGAAGAGCTTTTATTCTTGCGCTGCTTTATTAATTAGTTTCTTATAGAGCTGCAGCAATTAGCAGGGTGAGCTCTCGACGTTTATCTTCTGTAGGCCCCACACAAAGACTCGCCGGTTGTTTATGCTTCTCTGTGGCAGCAAAAGAGTGGGTTTGGAGTTAAGGTGATATTTAGGATAAAACGGCCCCTCACTTTGGAAGCAAAACAGAAGGCTGGGAGAGGAAAATCTGGGCTGCGGAAAGCCCCCAGGAGTCTCGTTGGGAAGGGAAGGGGTCAACGTGCTCTAAACCACTTGTCTGCAGCTGTTGGATCTGCCCCAGCCCTGCCTAAAGCGGCTGCTGCCCTCATCGCACCCCCTCTCCTGGAGTGGGCTCCGAGATCATGACGCCTCCTGTCACAGGTTGGAGGCATTTGTTTCCATGGGAGATAAGAGGAGTAGCTCTTAGCTGGTTTTAATCTGTGAGTTCCCGGAAGCTTTCTGGTGGAAATATGGTCTTTTCTATAATAGCAACCTCAAGTCCCCCAAAAATCTTCAAAAATGTTGGTAAACCCCACTGAACCAGAGAGATAGCAATGAACAGGTTGGGTTTTTTTGAGAATACAATGACTATTTCTACAGTTTACCAAATGGGAAAACATGACTACCTGTTGGTTCTTGGAAAACAAGGAAGGAATCATGGAACTTTGGGTGACTTGCTGGTTTTCTGTTCCTCTGCTTGATATAAGCTTTGGCTCAAGACTGCATGTGTCAGATTTGTGCCCTGGAAAATTTTTATAACGCTCATTACTTAAGCATGATCAAAATGTTTGCTACTATGCAAAAATATTAATAAAATGACTTTCTTGTTTACAAAAAGAGACAAGCTATTAGCTTGTTCCTACCGCATGGGTGTAAGGATCCAGCTGCAATGTTCAGACCACAAGGCTGAGGTAAAAAAATAATAGCAGAGCAGATGCGTTCCCCTGCACAGTGTGGAATAAAAGGAAACATCTGCCCTTTGGCCCCTAAAGGATATTGTTCACAGAGATGAGCAAATTAAGGGTGCATTGAAGATGTAAGGACTCAGCTAAAGGGAACCGCTGCCTTAGTAACCATCTCTAGCCTAGCTTCTATTCTCTGATGCATAATGCCATTTAAAATACAGAGCAGAAATAATTCTTGTAAGATACAGGCACTGAAGTACAAACATCTAAGTATCCATAGAATATATGCTACTATTTTGTCAAACAAATAAGTAAACAAACAAAGGGAATATTTTTAAACACTAAACCTACATCAGTCATATTGCTGCAGGATAAAATATGATTTTTTTAAAATCTATTGAGTCATAAATCTCTGTATTTCCCTTTGTGTTTGATCTCATATATTACTTGGAGTCTCTAAAATGATAACAAGGCATGCATTAAAAATATTTCTCTTATTGTTACATTTCAAGCACGTTTACTGTTAGCTGCTTAGCTTCATTATGTATCATAGTCTGAATCTACAAATCAAGTATAATTAGACTTAGAGAACTGATTGGATTTCTAATTAAGCTACATTGGAAACAACAATGCACAATCAGTAAATATTCTGACTAGGTACATTTTAAAGAGCAACTCTTGGGCTTTTTGCTGATGACTAGACACCAGTGTCATTAAATTTGTTGGTGGCAAGCAAATTTTAAAGCTAAAATAGAGGCAATTAGTAAAGATCTTGAAATATTTAATCACGTTTGTCCAATTAGTGTGCAATTAGGCAATGGTGTGGCGTGGGACAAACATTCTGCTTCAGTGTTTGGTAGAGAAGGATCCCTTTGAAATTTTGCTATTTAGTTTATTGATATATAAAAAGGAAGTTATGGTTGTAATTTCCAATTTAAAAAAATACTGTGCAGATGGTCTGACTATATATTTAACAATGTTAAACAAAACTAAACAAGGGAAACATGTTACCTGAAATTACACAGCTGTGATCAGTGAATAAGCTCCAGATCACTTTGGATTACAGCTGTGGGCATCCTGATCAGAGAAAGTGCCAGGTAGTTATGATGGTAAAATCAAAGCTGTGTGAGTTTGACTGTCGCATCTTGGGATGACAGGATAATTTTGTCCTTAACTGAAGGTACACTTTTTCTTTGAGCTTTGCCCCATTATTTTGAATTCCTTCTATGAAATCTTATGCTGGCAAGATCACTGTGGAAAGTGAAGAGGTAGCTTTTCGTGAATAATCCAGTTTGGGATTATCTTGACTACTTCTTGACTTGGCATTTTGACTGCCTTTGGGGAAATTTTATTCTTTCTTTCTAAAATGAGCCCTACGGATAATTTTTATTAGCTTTATAAAACTTCAGCATACTGTTCTAGTTAGCATGTTTAAAGTGCCTGCTGTAAGGCATTTAAATATGCAACCCTGCATTAAAATTGTTATTGTATTGGTATTTCAAATCAGTTTGCTCTGTAAGGCTACGTGCAAATTGTAAAGGAAGCAGTGCCAAGGAAGGTTCCCAGGTGCTGAAACTCAATTATCTGGCCTGCTAAATTGCTAGAACGGGCCCTGGCATGGTTTTGGCTTGGGTCAAATATCGCTCTTCCAAGCCATCCCTGGATACTGCTCAGGTGTTTGCGCTGGCCAGGGCCGGCTCCCAATAGGCATTTGCAGAGGAAAGGAGAATTAGGAGAATGGATGTGGGACATTGTGTGCCAGCTGGCCTCCATGTCAAAGCACATTTAACCTTCTAATATTGCTATTCCCTGTGGGTTCACAAGGAATGAACTTGAGGGAAAGATATCTAACAGAATTAACTAAAGATGATGTGGATACCAGCTTGCATCCTTGTCTTTTTCTCCACTGCAGAGGTCTTCTCATTTCCACCTCTTATTTAATATGCAGCAAGAAATATGAAGAGACTTTTTTTTTACTGTAACATAAAGAGACTTTTTTTACTCTAACATAAAGATATATGATTTAACTGTTGCTTAGATTTGACTGCCACAGTTTTTTTTTTTTTCCTGAGAAAAGAATGATAGGTGATTAAACTTCAAAATCTCTTTCTGTGTCTTTCTGATAAATATCCTGTAAAATATTATCACAAAATACTGCTGAGCCTTTGCAGGTTGATGATTGTCAGATGTATGATCACGTCTGGGAAGTTTTTATTTGATTTTAGTGTTACAAATAATGTTGAAATAAAGCTAACTGTTTCCTAACAATTCTATGCTTTGTTTTCTTTGATAGTTACAGAACAGGAAATTTAAACTAGAGAATTTGTTCTTCCAGATAGAGAATCTGGAAGGTGAAAGAGTTTTATGAACAGGATCATGTTCATTAACACAAAAACAATGTTGTACCAAAAGGAGAAATAATGCTATGAGAAGTGTGGTATGGCAGAGAGGTGAAACCAGCAAAATGAAGAATTAGGCTATCGTTCATTTATTCCTTGACCTTAGTTATATGCAGCCCGGGTTAAAGCCTGAATTTTGACCCTTTGCTATTCAAACTTTAAAAGTAATGTTAAGCAGATTTTCTACTCTCTTCTTCTTAGGAAAAGTTTATATCAGGTCATCTTGGGTGCTTTCCTTTGGATACAATAAAGGCCAGTGCTGTCCCTGAAGGCTGAGGTCTGATCAACCTTCAAATGAAGCACAAGGATTGCTTCAGTTTAGTCTCCAGCAAGCCAAACTGCAGGATGGAGAATTTGAGCCCTGTAGTGAAGCGAACC
The DNA here is from genome assembly GCA_032273925.1 of Rhynchotus rufescens. Lineage (NCBI taxonomy): Eukaryota > Metazoa > Chordata > Aves > Tinamiformes > Tinamidae > Rhynchotus > Rhynchotus rufescens. The sequence goes on along the minus strand of JAVCKT010024405.1, from coordinate 26,381 downwards.
TTGCAGTACACGAAGCACTGAAGCTTTTAATTGTAATTATGTTATGAATAAGAATAATTGATAATAATAACATTTGTTGCTGTTGTTGTTGCAAATACATACATGATATCCTTAATTACGTTTTCTGGTTACACTTATGTTTATAGGTGTGCCCTGATTAATAGAAGAGTCAGGTTTCTATTGATGTGAAAAGCCAAGAGCAGCAGGTTCTTCAATGTGTTGGCAAACTGACTGCCAAATCCTATATGGAAACAAGATGTGTAAGTGGTACTTTGTGGATTTCGTGGCCTCTGCATCACCACAGCTTTGTTCAAGTAAGAGATCAGGAAACCTAATCAATAGGCTGAAGGCCAGAAGATTGAACAGCCAGCTGGAAAGGCAATAGAAGATATACCTCCTACATTTTGTGCCTTGCACAGGTGTTTGGAGGGGTTAATGAAGCTCTTACTGCTCTGAGTTACAGTGTTCTTGAGTCCTCTGAAGAAAATGGCACCTTTCACCATTTGCTAATATCTGGAGAAAGGAAGAAACTGCAGCTCCATTTGTAGGAAGTTTGTAGCTGTGTGTAGCTTTAAGCTGCTCTTCAGTAAGAGTACTTACATGTTTATATCCAAAAGCATGTGCTGAACCTTCCTCACTTGGGACCTAAATTCTTAGACACACATATGTGTTTATATATATATATATATATAAAATGTATATATATGCGCACATATATAGTGAGTGAGTCTGTGCATACATATATATAGTTTAAATATACATATATACATGAGCGTATATACATGAGCATACATAGATATATGCATATGTTATATATCTATATATATATATCTATAGATAGATGACATGTGAATTTCAGAAAGCAAGGAACATTTGGGAAAATCAGAAAAGAAAGAAGAGATCTGTTCATTTGATAGTGGAAACAAAGCTAGCCCTTGAGAAGGGATTTGTATCCCGCTGTCAAAGCTAGCATGGGATGGACACAGAGACCTGCAGGATCTCTGTAGCTGCTGCATTCCTAGCAGTGTTGTCTTTATCAAAGAAGTAAAAGTAGATTTGAAAAATCACTTTGATGTGCAAGGCTTCACAGAGCAGAGCTCCCATTCACTGGTGAGTGAGTCCGTTATTTAAGTCTCTCAGACAACTGCACAGATCTCTAGAGAGGGAAAAGTGGCTGGACTCTGGAAATGAAAACTGTAGTGGTATTCTGCTGGCTTCTGGAGGCTTTCCCTCCAAATTTAATCTCTTGATTCTGTGAAAAGATATCAGGCTTAGGCTCGGGCACCGTCCTGTATGGCTGGTTACTCTTGATGAGAGCAATGAGAGTGTTGCTGCAAATCTCTCCTGTCCTAGGCGGTGTGTGTGAAGGGAGGGCACAGCAGGCAGAGGGGCCCCCAAAGCCTCCAGCCTGTCTTTTATCTGTCCTAGTGCCTGCCCTAGCACTCGCCATGCACATCTGGGTCCGGTGGGGTGAACCACCCACGCGTTGGACCCATCTGGGAGCGGGCAGCTGCATCCCTGCAGGAGGATGCGAGCAGCGAACAGGGATGCGGGACTCTCCACCTGAAGGCCCTGTGGGCAGCACGGTGGCCAGGGCACCCCACGCAGCACCACGGCTGTAGCAGTGGCAGAAAGCTCCCCGCCGCCGGCACGAGGAGCGATGCGAGGCAGCCCCGGGCGGCACCGGAGCGATGGCAGCGGGAGACGCTCCTCTCCTGCCGCCTCCGCGCGCGGCGGCCAACCACGCGGGTTCGTAGAATGGGAATTCTGTGGAATTAATTATACTGAGAGTGCTTGGTAACCAAATGAATTGTAAATTGTACATTATTAAAACAGCATCAGAGCACCGACAGATCTATTATTCTTTAGGGAAATGTATGAAGATAAGAGCTTTGTGTGCTTTAGGGGTCTTTCTAGCCACCACATAGGCGGCTTTGTAAGAAAATATGCGGCAATATTTTGTTTCTGTCTGAGCTGCAACTGACACAATCCTGCATTGCTTATTTGTATTACATTATCTGGCGTTTCACATATACGAGATGGTGTATACTGCCAGGGGGGTATGCATGCCCTGTGCCTTTCTGTTTACCCGATTTCAGGTGCTATTTGGGATTAATTGCCCTCACTATTGTGTCGAGAATCTGTAGGTGTATCACAAAAAAAGAATCGATAAATTTTAAGCGGCCTCTCCTCTTGCATGTATCGTATAGATAAAAGATGCATGACTATTGTTAGCATCATTGTTTTACTTGCACATTGCTCCTTGCTGCCTACCTTTGTCTTTTTGCTTTTGAGAACAGTAAGAGGGTGAGGAGCTATATATTTTCATAGCATTCGGAAAATACAATCAGAATGGGACAGAAAAGACAGGGGGTTCATGTGTACCTGCATGTTTTTCTCGCTTTCTTTCATAACACCTCACCTCCATCGTATTCCTCCTGTGCAGTCTCTGATATCCTGAATCCCACATGTGGACTGGCATCTTCTGGGATACTTTAGACCAAAAATAGCACGTTGTCTCTCCAAAGTACACCAGTTTTCCATGTGAGTCTTTGTGAGCTCTCCCCTGTGATATGTAGAGCGATGGCCTATCTCACTCACCACCTCCATGAGGAAGATGTGTTAAGCAGAGCAGGGAAAAAAGTGGGTGAGGTCTTGTCAATGCTGCTGTTGAAGAAGAGAAGGTAGCTACCCTGGCATTGTTTCTTTTTTTTTTTTCTTTTTCTTTTTTTCTTCCATCTTCCCTCGCTTTTATTTTCCCTCTTTTATATTCCCTCCCTGAAGAGGAATGGACAAAAATATACTCTATCCTGGCAGCTTCTTTTCAATGAAGAGGAGAAACAGCTGGAGGCTTCCCCTTCCTATAGGAGCAAAGGTGCAGGGGGATGATCTGCAACATCTTGGCAGGGCCCTCTGTCACTGGGGAAGCTCAGGGACATCTTGTAGAGTACAGTAACCCTAAACATTTCATTTCTGGATCAGCAGCATCCAGTCCGATCATCTTTCCTTTAGAGAAGACTTCTCAGGAAGGGAGTTCACCTCTGACTGCAAGACCTAGAAAGCTGTTCAGCAAACCTTGCAGCTCCTGTAGGCAAAGGAACTATTGCAATAATTGCAACTGAGGACCTAGTTAAAGCAAAATAGTATGCAGAATTTCAGGACAGGGTTTCCCCTTCATTCGGATAATGGAGACAACAAAATTTGCTTGGCTAAGATAACAGAATAGGGCTTCTTTGCAAAACAGAGAGGAGACTTTATATTTTAGAGAATTTACATTGCTTGGAACAACTCTCCTAACTCTATTGGACAGTATAAAATACGGTGCTGCCCCTCGTGTCATTAATCAGCCCCACGGCAGTCACTAGCATCTTTGGGCAAGCTGCTCCCTCGGCTCCTCCGGCATCCCTTTCCCGGGAGGTGCATTGCCTCCCGAAATTCAAGAGAGGGCAGCATTTTACTTAGGCTGCTAAGTAAACGAAAGAGGACTCCAAGTGTGTGGAAGAACGTGAGCAAGTGAAAATCAGCGATTACGGTATCAACACATCAAAGATTAACAGTGATGTAAGAAAAGTTGTGCTCCTAGAACTTTGTATTTACCAAAAGAATAACAACAACAACAACAAAAATATAAAACAACAACAATAACAGCAACGAAACTATTAACTGATCTAGAATGTTAATGAAAGCACCTTGTCCTGTGTTCAAGGAATCTTCCTATCACCTGGCATGCACCCATCATGAGGACTTTGCCACCAACTTTAGTACTATTAATTGCAATAACCAGCTAATAACAGCCTGATGCACCATGGACAAGCACCATATTTGAATGAAATATTGAACAGCGACTAGTGTAATGAAAGAATGCAACTCTCTCTCATCAAAGCCCTGTTTCAACAAAATTCTTCAACCTGTGCTTAAAATGTAAGCAGACCATTATTTTTAATTGCTTAGATATCTACTTAAATGCTGGCAAAATCCATTCAAAGTAAAGACAGGCCTGTGCCCTGCAGCTGACCATGACTTCCCTGCCATTCGGGAAGAGTCTCTCAAGTGTCTGCTCTGCTTGAAAAGCAGCACAGTATTGACTTTTACAGGGAACTTCAGTAGAACAATATACGTTTAAAGTATATGCTGCACTCATAAAGAAATAAGAGGACACCTAAGGGTAACCATAATTTCTTGGTTTGCCCTCTATTTAATATTTAGGGAAATGCTGCTCTTTTCGAATAGCCGTTTTTGTTAATGTTGTCTCCTCTGCATTCAGTCAGGTTGCCAATATCACAGAGGAAGCAAAAACAGAGCAAATGCCCTTTTCGCTTTTCTATTTTATATATATTTCTATTTATATCTTTATGTATAAATAAAAACATGTATTTTGTATTCACACCTGATATGACTAACAAGGGGTTTCTGAAATATTTGTCCTATGATGACAGTCACGGTCCTATTAAATATTTACTTAATGAAATGAACACACATGGACATGTAGGAGCTCTGCATGAGCAGCAGCAGCAGCAGCAAGGTGGTTGAAATAAGGTTTTCTTCCATGATCACAGGCTGTGCCTGCATTGCCAGGAGGGCACCAACTTGAACTGGAGGGTATTTGCTTCCTGCTCATTATAAAGGGTGGCTCAGGAATCTCTAAAGGGTCTTGGTGAACCCGGGACGGGGGCTGCTGCCCCTTTGCAGGGTGTCCCTCGGGTGCGAGCGGCTGCCGTGAGGCTGCTCCTGCCCTGGGCATGGACGTGCCAGCTGAGCCCTGCAGCTCGAGGGGACCTGGCACCGCGTCTCCCAGCCAACCTGCCAGGAAGCAGGGTCAGCCCTTTGCAAATAAATCCTGCCGGGTCTGAGTAACACGAATGGGCTCCTGCAGGATTAATTCACCCCTGTAATAATGCAACTGCTGTTTGCACAAAGCAGCGGCATGTGATAGTTTCTTATTAAGACACTCAGGATATGCATTAAGACCTCACTAAACAGAGCAGGGCTTGGCGACAGGAGAGGGCACAACACTTCCTGGCTTACCCTCCACTACTTCCTTATCAGACTCAATACAAAGCTGCAATAAGGGTTGTAAATGGACTGAAGAGTTGTCTAGATCACCATGCTGTATACGCTTATACCATCTCTTACTCTCTATTTCGTAATCTGTGCAGCTGCCTCCAGTGAATCATAGTATATAGGTCTACTCTGAGAGCATGTCAGGCTACGGTTTTCCCTTGGACAACAATGGAAACACGCATGTCTCAACAAGGTGAGCATGTACCATATTAATCCCTTCTCGTGTGATGTCTGCAGGCCCTTAAAAGTAGAACCCAAAAAGCAACTTTTTTCACCCTTTTCTTTCTCTATTTGTGGCACTTAACTTTCTTGCTGGAAGGATGGCTATCTAGTTCTGTACGTGCACATACATCTATGCACATTTGGATCACAGGTATGTACTAAGGGAACACACACCACATCCTGGAAATTATGAATTTTGATAAAATTCATTTTGAATTCATTTTGAAATTCACTTTGAAAAAACATTTTGAATTCATTTTGAAAAATTTTGGATTTTTCATAATTATGAAAATTAACTGCTCTATGGACAAGAGCCGTGTAGCTGAAACTGCTGAGATTTGTGGCGCTCCCTGTTGCGAGATGCCTTCACACTAACCACAAACCTGCCGATGCTTCATAGCACGGTCCTGAGGTGTTTGCCCTGCTCCCTCCACCCCAGGGATGCCGTCGGCGGGACAAGATTGGGGCTGCCGGGTGCCTCTTTGCTGGGGACCTTTAGCAACGGGGAGGTCGGGAGCGAGCCGTGGTCCAGCTGGAGAGGAGCGTGGCCCCGTTGTGAAAGCTATCGCGGCGCGCGATGGCCGTGATAATACTGAGCTGAGCTGAGCTCGGCTTGCTGCATGCACGGCCCTGCGCGGGCTGCTTCCTACCGCTCGCCCGGGCTCTCGCTTTAGCAACACCCCACACACCTGTTCAAATAATATTGCTATTGCCTTGTGTTGACACCACATCCACCCTTTCCTTTCATATAACAAGAGCTTCAGGTGAGCTGCGAATGGGAAGCCTGTGGCCGCGGCGGCAGCGTGTTTACCCGTCCCCGCTTTGTTGCCACAGATACTTGGTAGCGCGCAGGGAACAAAGATCGGCTTGACATCCTTGTTAGGCAGGATTTGCCCCCCGCCTTCCCCACACAAGGCTCGTGGCCGCTGCGGAGGGCTGAGCCCGCAGGTGTGCCATCACACCTGTCCCGGGAAAGCTAAAGGCAGCGCGCCGCAGCGCGCCTGCTGCCCGCGCTGAGCAGAAAGCGCCTTGCAGGGAATTGCAGGGAATCCGAGCAAACGGAGGCCCGTATCTCCTGAGCCTCTTGCACGGAAGCGCTGCCGGCAGGTCACTCGGACACTGCGAGGAGGCTCCGGGCCAAGAGCAAAGCCCTGGTGGGAAGGTGTCTCGTGAGGAGGAAGAGCAGTGCAGGGCTTCCCGTGTGCCCACGCTTTAAAGTGGGAGCTGTGCAAATGCCGACACAGCTCAGCACACACCGGGGCGGGAGGGCGGCAAACAGGGAGCTGTGTGGGTGCGGAGCAGCGTGCGGCTCGGGAGCCTGGCTTCGCTGCGCTGAGGGAAAGCTCCCCCCGGGATCTCATCTGAACAGGAGAGGAACCCCACTGTCAGCCTGGGACAGGTCGCACCTCGCAGTTTGTTTCCTTCACCCTTCATTTCTACCAGGAAAGCTGCCCTTATGAAATATCAAATAATGATGCATGGCATAAAATCCTCATGGTTTCAGAACAAGGGGCTAAAAGTTGAAAGGTGCAGGACCCTGGTACCTTTAATCAGTGCAGTCCTGCTTGTCTGCTTGTTCAGAGGCTGAGGCCCACAATTGGATGCCGATGGAGTAAATCAGTGCAAAATGGTAAAACTTGGATCCAAACTGGGGGTTGACCGAGGTGGAGCAGAACACTACAGAGCCCCAAATATACCCATTTATTTATGTGGATTTGCCATTTGACATCTGTATCCAAATTTTACTGAAGCCTTCAATGGGCATTTGATCAAGATCTGAGTCACTGGAGTTTCCGAAGTTTAGCTGGTAGCATTTTTCACACACAGACACACAAAAAAAAGGTTAGAAAGAACAACTTGCCCATTTTCCAAAGAAGGCAGTGCTCTATTTATATTGTTTATATTCTTATTTAAAGGCTCATCCACAGTCGTTTCCACCGTGGTTTGAAGAGTGCAGTTTGTACTCAGATGCAAGAAGGTGTTCCCGCATTTACAATAGGAAGTGCAGTAAACACACGGTGCCAGCTGGTTTGGAAAGAGTCTATATGCTGGGCTGCAACTTATGTGGAGAAATGTCCTTGAGGCAGGAAGCATATTTTATTTATTGTTTTATTTATTGCATATGTCAAGTAAATGGAATCCCAAATTATGAAGATGCAAAACACAGCGTGGTTATTTATCAGCACTGAATGTTTTTATGTGCTCCAAAACAACTTGGGGTTTCCCAGCTGACTGTGAGCAGCTTGCTGGTTTTGAAGATCTAGCACCTTTGAAACTGAAGGGACATACTGAATTTTAAGCAGTTTGAAAGAGAATTAATTGCATGGACAGCAACATTTTCCCTTTTTTTTTTTTTTTTAATGCTCATCAATAGCAAATGATGAAGCCTCTGGGGGATATTAACACAAGTAAACTAAACACCGGAGTGGGACTTTTTAAACAAGGTAAGACAAAAGCCTTTATGCTTCAAGCAAATTACTTTGATTTTTTAATGTTTTCACCTCTATTGTTGCAGACGCCTGCAATTAAATAGGAACTGTGTCCGTCTCGGCTCAGGTGCTCCTGGAGGTTGCGGATAGCTTCGGAAAACAACATTGCCAGCTCTCCCGCTCACGGCACCCTGTGCTCCTGCTCCTTGGGGACTGGGTAGTGCCACCTTGTTTAACAAACCCTCCTGTGAAACCACAGCCCACCACAGCCCAGGGTCCCTCATTGCTTCCCGTGGGCTTTTGTGGAGTACGTGGAAGAGGCAGGGGGGAGCAAAGGAAGGTGTCTTGAAAACCTGATGCAAACAACACCAACCTTACAATCTGCTTCGTTTGAACATTCCCTTCCTCTTTCCACATTTCCAAGGAGAGTTTTCCAATGTACTGAAAAGGCGGAGCACTATTAATTTTGAAAGGTTTTAAAGTCTGCATACCGATGCTAGGCTGCAGCAACTCTGAATGAAGTGATAGTCTGTTGAATAAATAATATATATTTAAAAAAAGTCCAAATAGAAATGTACAGAATAAAGTGTAACAGCTTCAAAGGAGTCATTGATCTATGCAGTACATTATACGCATGTTAAAAATTGTTAGAATATTTATTTACATGAAACACAGCTCAAAAGGGGCCATTATGGTCCTTAAGTAAATTATACATGTTGTGAAAATTGTCTAAGTGCTTCTTTTACCAGGAACAAGTGTATCATGTCAGTTGATAAACACATTATGTTTGGAAAAAAAGCAAACAAATCCAAGGCTAAAAGAAGGTTAAATCAGGGAAAGAAAGGAAAAAAAAAAGGGGGAGGGATAAAATAAAAGCACATGTCATGTGGAAGTGTGGCCCATGCCCATCAAAGGAAGAAAAGTCAGGGCTGCTCTGCCCCGGGCCTCGCTCAGCACTGCCATCACCCGGGGAGGGCTGCGTGCCCGGGGCCCTCGAGAAGGGGCTCGGGACGTTTCCTGAGAGTGCTGGGCACTAACGGGACATTCACCCTCCTCACGGGCCAAGAAACGACCGAGCGCGACGCACGCGGCCCAGCCACCGCCGCGGCCTGCACCAGGGCTCGCGCTGCTCTTTCCCGCGTGTCTCACACGGCTCCTTTGGCAGCAAGACGCGTGCGGAAGGAGGAGGAGGAGGAGGATGGCAGCTCAGAACATCTCGCAGCCCGTCCACACCTCCGTGATGGCGCAGTGGTCGGCACCGCAGCCGGTGCCGCTGGTTTGCTTTGCAGGTGGCCTTTGGCAGCGAGGCCGGGGCAATGCCCGCTGCCTGGCTCAGCTACCACCTCACCACGGGCTCTGGGGACCACTCTGCGTCATGCCCTGTCGCAGCACTGTGCGAGGAAGGCGCTTCTGGGAGGCACAGAGTGCAAGTTCTCTCCTAACGCAGGAACAAGAGCAAGGAATGGGTTTTCTTAATGCAAGAGCGCAAGCAGTTGTACAGGGGAAATATATTTAGCCTGTGTTTTTGGAACGCAAGTTCTGGGATTATAGAGTAAAAGCGTTTTGGAAGCACTGATATTGAGTATTCTGAGCCTCACTTTTGGAGAAGCCAGCAAATGGTGTTGCATCCAAGACCATTATTTGAATTGTTTGTACTGTGGTTTCTTTTTTTTTTTTTTTTTTCTGGCTGTAAAGGTTCTACAAAATGTGACTTCTACAGCTACAGAAGCATTGAAAATATAAATAATAGTAATGTACTGCTGTGTGTTTGCATACACTTGTTTATCCTATACACAGTTCATTTATTAACTCTCGGGACACACCTGTAGGCCAGATACGACATTCCTCATGACCACTTCACTCGTGGCTGAAAATGCTATGTCTGCTTAAAGACAACATGCTGTGGTTTAGAAAGAGAAAAAATAAAGAGTACCATACCCCCATGAAACAG
>JAVCKT010024405.1:0-11067 GCA_032273925.1 Rhynchotus rufescens | reverse complement strand
GCCAATCGGCGCGCCCACCGCCCCCCTCCGAACGCGGCGGCGGCCAATGGCGGCCGCGCCCCCTCCCGCCCAGCGCGGGGCGGGGGGGGGGGGGCGGCCCCCCCCGGGAGGAGCAGGTGGCGGCGGAGGAAGGCGGTGCGGGGAGGAAGCACTGCGGGAATGCGGGCGGGCCCCGGCTCCCGGCGCGGCCCCGCGGGGAGCGGGGCGCCCCGGCCAACCCCCCCTTCCCCGGGCAGGGGCTGCCCGCGGCCCCGGTCGCGAAATGCCTTCCTCCCCCCGCTCCCCTCGGCGCTGCTTATTACCCCCCTTCCACCTATTTGTACTTTGGGATGCCGGCTTGAAGGCTGGGAAGATCCCGAGCAAAACTTGGCGGGAGGCCGGGGAGGGGGGAAAGGGTTTAGGGACTCAAGCAGAGCAGTGCCTGGGAACATTAAATTAGAGCACATAACTATTAAAAATGCATGGGGATGGAGTATTTAAAATTCCTCCATGACATATAATATTAATCCGTTTTATGTAAAATTCATACCTGTAACTTAATTTGGTCCATTAATGCACCAGATCACGTATTAGTAGACGTACCATGTTTTAAATATGATGCTGGAAAGGTCCAGAGTTCTGTACTTGGAGGCAGAGCATTAAAATTAACAGGCGCGTACTCCAGAGTCCTGCTTAAGTCATTGTGTGGCAGGCTGCAGCCTTTTAATTTAATAATGCCTCGCTCAAACTTTCGGTTAATGCCTTCTAAGGACCGAGAGCCGATGCATGTCCGAATGGGACATCCGAGGAAGAAGCGCAGTGCCCGGTTCCGTGACTGCAGCGATTGCCGCCTCTGCTGCCAGCTCTCGGCCAGGGAAGTGGGGCTGCTCACATGGGCAAAGGGCTGCGGGAAGGAGTAAAGGCTGCAGGATCTGCCCCGAAGCTTGTAAGTCAAACCCAGCAGAAAGGAAGAAATCCATAATGGTGATTAATGGTTGCATGTCCCCTCAATGCTTAGTCACAACGGGTGATATATAAAGGATACAGTGGGAAGCTGTCAAGCCCGGGACTTGAAAGAGCGGTGAGACTGGATCATCCGAGGAGTTTAATGAAGCACACTTGGATGCTCTCGCCCCCTCTACAAACACCGAGGCTCTGTCTTACAGATACCCACACTATCATTTTCCCTATTTTGCCCTATGCTACCAGTGCCACCAGTGGCTGTTGGGCTCCTCGAGGCACAAAAACCAAGTCCGTGTGTTAATCTTTGTCTGACTGGAGCCTAGATGTGTGCGCTACGTCCTGACAGTGCAATGGGAAGACATATTTCCATCAGCTACAGGCTGGATGAGCCCGATTCTGCTGCAGTCGTTGCTTTCATTCCGTGAAGCGCCGCTCCCTGCAGTCCCTGCGTCTCACAAGGTGGAAATTATGTGGGCCCTAAAGCGTACATTGTGGTTACGCTCTGTTTGCTTCGGAGGCTCCCCATAATATGGACAGAGTTGCTATGCTCTTCTTTTTCCCCAAAAATATGTAAATTATGGTAAGCATGCAGACTATAATCTTGCTGATCTGTTCTTAATTAAAATCTATGTGAAACTAGATATATTGTAATATTGGATTGTTCTGTTTGCACAGAGTCCCTTCTAGGAACTAATCTGATCTCACTGGAAATTTGTGGGAAACCCCAATATGTAACTGGTTCCCCTTTAGATCTCCTGAAGCCAATCTGGGCATATTATATCTACGAACGACGCAGACTCTCCCGTGGCACTATAGAAAATCCACTGAGACCACACTGAGTCTTGAGGATGACTCAGTGTTTCTGGAATCCTGTGATATGCCATGATAGGCGACGGATCTGTTTTTCCATTAGGCAGCTTGTGCGGTGGAGGATACGGGGGCAAATCTGCGGGTTTGTGGGCATTGTTGAAGTTGTGAGGAGGTCGTATGCATTCACACAGCTAAGGTATCACAATGGGAAGACGTGGGAAAAGGGAAAGCAGCCCTCCCCTCCGACTAAGGCATAAATATTCAGGGGATTTCCTCTAGTAACTCCCTTTGATACTCATGAAGTTGATACATGCTAGCCTGACATGCTCTGGTGAACAATAGGCACCAATTCCTGTTAACAACCGGCCTGCTTTTGCTCTCCTTGAAGTCAATGGGAGTTTTGTCATTGACTTAAGTGGGAGCAGGTTGGGTCCAATGCTTTTTCAAAATTTAGATTGGATGTGCACCAGATGCTAAGTAAATTGGCCTAGAAATGGGTTGGAGCCCCCATTATACTCGCCATGGAGGTAGGTACGGCGGAACTCTTCATCCCTGAAGACACACACAAAGGGAGGGTTGGTGGCTGCTATTCGTGCTTTTGTCCTATTAATAGCAGTATTTTTTTTCAGGACATGAGTGCGTATGAGGGATTAATGCTCTTGTTTCTAACCAGATCGAGCATGGAATTTAAAATAAATTCTGGATGTCTTTAAACGCGTGGTCCCTTCCTGGCTGGCTGGCTGGAGGAGTTTATCTGCCTTGGCTGGGTTTTCATGCGTCCATTTCAATACCCAGAGTAGAGATTCATTCCCTTTGTTAGCAGCTCTTGCAGTATCGTCACAAGATACTTGATAGTGCTTCAATGCACTAGTTTATCTGAGAACTGATGGGTTCGAATCAGATTGTAGACACTCTATGCAGCTTGAAAAAGCTCCTTTTGATGTAGAACCAAAGAAAAACAAGCTAAAAATGAAAACAATTACTGGTCTTGCATGCCCTTTGTCGTGAGGATAATCCCATTAAACTCAATGAGGATACCCTCGTGAGTAAAGGAAACCAAATTTGGCAGCACGTCTGAGTATGCGAATGTATGATTCGTGGCAGCTGAAAAAATAAACCTGTCCCTTGACATCGTATCTGGGCTACAGCTCCTTAGGACCGGATAAAGTGTGTCCAGCCCTCTGGATCCACACAAGTTTTGTGCACTTTACCATGCCATGCCATGCCATGCCAAGCCATGCCATGCCATGCCATGCCATGCCATGCCATGCCATGCCATGCCATGCCATGCCATACTATGGTAGTTCAAACCGCCTAAGGACAGACAACATTTGGAGGTAACAAATTTGTGCATGTAGATGGAAGCAAGCAAATGGCACACTTTCTTACAGCAAAGTTACTTGCTATACCTACCTTAAGAGGGCATGAAATGCCCACAAATGCAAACAAGCACTCTACATTTTTTTTCCCCTTAGGTTAAGAAACAGCATTTGAGTCAAAAGTCTCTGTTTTGGGGCTTTGGTCCCACCGTATCAGGGCAGTGCAGTGAAATCTCAAGTGCTTTTCTGCTCGAGGCTGGTAGCCAGCACGACAAGTTTCATCTGCAGGGGCACAGAGAGACGTGATGCTCAGACCCCCTCGGCCCCATTCCCGTTGACTTCAGCAAGCAGCCAGGAGACTCAGAATCTCTGAGGAGCTGCTCAACACCTAGAAGGGCTGATCATTAAAAAAGCATTATAAATCTCTGAACGGTTTACGGTTTATGAGGGAAATAGCAACTGATTCCTCCATGGTGTCATTACTCTCCACTATTGCTATCATTCAAATGGCAATAATGTTGGTTATTTACCTTCAATTAAAATATCTAGTTAGTTGTGATGTCATTTAAAATAGCACTATAATGTGTTTAGTGCTCCCTCACCAAACACCACAGATAAACTCCTCTTGGCAGCCTGGGATAATGATATGAAATGAAAAATGGGGTGAGGGAGGGAGATGGAGAAACGAATATGCGGCTCTTTGGTCGAGCTGTTATTCCTGCCTGTGTATTCCTGCGTGTCCCATTGGAGGCTGTGAGGTTGGCAAGGCTGTGGGTACCTTCACTGTGCTACAACGTGGGCTTTTGGAAAACCCAAAGTATCAGGAGCTGGGGGAAATGGAGAAGTGCCCTTAGCTCCGTAGACTACCGAGTGGCTGAAATCCGTCTGTTTTCTGGACTGCTGCTCCTCGCCAGTGATGATTCATCAGAGCTCCTCAAAACCCTTCTTAAAGCAAAGCTTTTGCCAGTGATCAAAACCAGGTGGGTACGTGTGTGCTTGGTGTGTGTGTGTCCTGACAGAGCAAGACCTGGAGTTATGCTTTCTAAGCAAGATTTTCAGCTTTATACTCCTCCCTAAATAGTCCCAGTAACTTTCACTGCTGTTCTACCTATTTTCTCAAGTTCAAAATACAAATACCACTCACAGACATCACTTAATGTGCTCTTTTCTCTCACTCCCAGGTTCTGGTCATAAGAAAGCTTGAACAAACTAACCATACCCAAGTTCTTCACCTCTGTGCTTTGTAGCTGTCTCCCCTCTTCCTCTGTGCAGAAAGCTTTTTATAAAATAAAGAAAAAAGTTTGACGAAAACCCACAACAGCTTTTCACAAATGAAAGATTTTTTTTTCTTTTTGTGTGTTCAGGTACTAGTCTGATTTAGAGCATCCCTCTATGCCACGAGCATACTTCCACCCACCTTCATTATCATACTACGCAAGAAAACATGTAATAACAAAACCTTAATTGAATGGAGCAACAGGGAAAAAAAATCTCTATGGATTGATGCAAGCAATATTTTTTTTTTTTTACTGTAGATGTGGCTACAAAGACATAAAGGAATATTTCACCTCAATTAGTGGAGGAAAGAGCGGAAAAAACTGTAATGGGGACTAATATCTTTTCTTCTTTTCCTTCCTAATGTCTTCTCACCTCCTACCTTTTCCTGTTCCTTTTTGTCAGCAGGTGTTGTAATGGAGAGTGGGCTAATGCAGCCTCACCTCCAGCTCCGGGCTTGTGCTGATGGGTTTCCTTGAGGGAATGTGATCTGTATGGGCTTCCTTATTTAAGTGAAGGGCACGAAGTGCCAGAATGTGTATTAAGGAAACAAGGATGCTGTTAGTGTTGGGGACGGGGATGGTTGGGGGGATGCTCTTTTTGTTAGTGTATCAAGCCTTTTAGAAAGTCAGGCCACATCCAAAGACTGGTGGAAATTAGTGCGAACCCCTTTACTTCTTGCAGCAGCAAACAACGTTGGTACGAGGTGGCACTTGGACAGGCTGGTGTCCTGCTGGTGGCTGCACCTCGGCTGGAGGCTGTGGTCACTTCAGAAAGTGGCTCTACTGAGGTGACCAAACCCCCCAAACCCTCTGCTTGTTGGATGATGTCAGATTTGTGTGGCGAATTAAGCAAGCTTGGGGCAAAGAAGGATAACTGATTGACAGCCTTCTGCAGTGTGGTCCAAATGCAAGCAATCAAGATGCTTATTCTGGGGAAGGGGAAATTAATTAAGGAGTGTTTGAGGCAGCTTCCTGAAGAACACTGTATCAAGCTGAATTACATAGAAACAGATTGAATTTGGAGCCTTAACTTTAACTTTAATTTTATTTTGTGTTGATTTAGATCAGATTTATGTGCAGTGCCATGCCCTTTGTTTATGGACAGAAATCATGAGCTAATCAGCCTGAAAACTGATGGTATGCTATGGCCTTGCATTATTTTCATGTTTATTATGACTTTGCACTGAGCCCTATAATCACACAAATAATATAGCCTACAGGGACAATGAGCAAATCGACCTAAATTGAATAAGTATCTGCATGTGTGCATGCTCATCTGCATATTTTATCCTTACAACAATGATACTGGCATTTATTTTCAGGAGACCTGATCAACTTCATCACCAAAAGCAATCTAAGTTCATGCCACAATCAAACACTGAAGTAATACTAGCAATACTTGCACTGATAGAATATCTTGAATTTTGGGAGACATCTAAGGTATTTGTTCTTGGTTCTCAGTGACTGTTTTAAGGAATTTACGGAATTCTTCAGATTTGTTTTTTATTATTAAAAGAAGCATTTGTCTACTCCTGGCTGTGAAGATAGTCTTTTCCCCACAGTGAAGGGACATCCAAGATAGGTGGAAAAACCTCCACTTGCTCTGCTTTGATGGAAATACACTGAGCTTTTTTTAAAGACTTCAGTTAGTGGCTTCTCACGCTCCTTTCATGGGGCAGTGACACTTTCAGATATCACCTGCTTGCCAAAAAATACTTTACATTTCTGTGTTTTCCATCATGCTAGTGACAACCTAACCTATATTTCAAACACTACTGAAAATGCAGTTTGTTGATTTGGTTCAAGTCACATTAATTGGGAAGAGAGGCTAGAAATAACTGGAAATTCAGGTCATGGGCTGGGGGTAAAAGCCTTTCAAAGTATCTTCAAATCCACCTACCAGAGTTATGATCTGTATTGTGCACTCCTAATAAATGCAAAATTCTGAGTAACCTTGTCACCTATTTATTTACCTACTAAAGAATTCCTGTTACTATAGCTTATGAGGATCTACAAGTGCCTAGTAACAGAAATAACAAGTTCTTCCTCATCCTCTCCCATCTTGCAGAAGAAGAATAGTAGAAGATTATTTACAGACTAATAGCTTCATTTCTCCTTGCTTATGCATTTGTTTGGTAAGCAAGAAAGAAAATTAGAAAAACATTGTCTATTTTAGGAAGCTAGGGCCATGCCCCCTGGTTTTAATACCAATGCAATACTGATTTTAGTTCCAGTGATACTAGTTAGTAAAATGATTGAATCTTATTAATTAGGATCATGGTACTGTCAAAAGAAAATCATTGTGTAGCACAGAAATCAAGAAATATTTTGCAGAATACACATGCTTGGAAAGAAAGCATTAAAAAAGGAAAGGTGAACATAAGAATGATATAGGACAATGATCCATGGACTGCAGTTCGTCACAGCTAGATATATTTTCTTACTTAATATTTTTTTCTTATATGAAATAGGAATGAATGTTATTCCCACTAGAGAAATTATATAGCATTTTTTCATATTTTCATTCTTGTGCAAGGGTAAACTTAAGCAAAAGTATTTTAAAGATGTATCTGAAATTGCTGTTAAAAACACTTCAATATGAAATACTTGAATATGCAAATTTTCTTGCAGTTTTGACTTTGTTTTCTTAAAGTTAAAGGATGTGCATATAGTAAGAATATTTTGGTAATCACATACCATATGCTAAGTAACTATTTCAGTTTGTTTCCAGTACCAGTATGTTTCCACATACTTACCTTGAAGTGTTAATGACATTTATTTTGGTAATTTTTAGTCTACTAACAGGCTCTTTCAACACTTTCAACAGTGATATATATATAATTCAAGCGAAGCTCTTAATTTACCTTAATGGCGAAACTGACTTGAAAAGCAGCACAAATCCTTCCTTATATAGGAAGTTGGTCTAGAAGTTAATGAGCTTATTTTCCTGAGTAAGGATGTGGGTATAAGGACCACTCAAGTGAGCAGAGCATCAAAGCTGGATGCAAAGTCATTAGCTTTTTTCAGACTAACGTCTTGAAATAGTTAGTATACTTAGAAGTCCTAGGAATTGTTCCTCAAAACAGTATTTTTAAAAATTTGAAAAAACAAATGCGAAAAATAATTGAGAAGTTTGATGTTTAGATACAAAAGTTTCAATAGGAAGGATTACGTTTAGTGGTGATGCCTATCCAAAAACAAACTCTGCAAACAGACAGGTAAAACCAAATTTTTGGTCTCCACTGAATGCTGCAGCCTTTTCCCCACTGGAAGTAGCCAGTGTATTGACATGAAGAGCTTTCTTTTGCCTCCAGGAACGCCTTAGCACACACCAACGCATCAATCTCCCTTGCAGCGCGACGGAAAGGATCATCAGGAACACATTAATAGAATATTATGTATATGCGATCTTAACGTAAAGCGTGATTTATCTGCAACTTCTGCATCTCTGATTTATTTGCCACCTTGCCTCTCGGAGGCTCTTGTGCTTTTCCTGCCCTGTCCCCTCCGCATCGTCGTTCTTCCGAGCGCTCTTGTCCTTGGAGCATGAGGACTCCCGGTGCTGTTTAATGTTTCAGGAGGCTGCGCAGTCTCCCCTTTCGCTCCTCGGGGTACAGTTTCACCCCCGTGTGCGGGGCGGCGGGTGCTTTTGTCCCTGCGCCTGACAAGGAGCGTGTGAGTGGCAAGCGGGACGCGCCGGGTCCCTCCGCCGCTGCCCGGCAGCCTCCGGACTGGAGCCGAGGCAGTTACAGCCCATTGGAAAATACCCCAGATGGAACTGAAATGGGCACTGCATCAACAGAGTGCACAAGGGGAGGACGCCGGGCACAGCCTTTATTTTCAGTTGTTATTGATGACCTCTCATAACCTGCTCGTGGCTCTGCTTTGCCCTGTCACTTGGGAACTGAGAGGTCATCAATAACGATGGAAATAAATGTCTTGTTGATAGTCAGCTCACTGCGTATCCAGTGTATTGTCTCACATATAGATGCACACACACATAAAATACAAATTACAGAGAAAGCACTTCTGATGTTAGCCCTTGTCCTTCCATCCTTTTTTTTTTTTAATATACCTTTTCTTTCCTTTCTCTCTTTCTTTTCTTCGTTCTTTCTATTTCTTCCTCTTTTTTCTTTCTGTCTTTCTTCTCTCTTTTCTTTCTCTCTCTTCCCTTCTTCCTGGTATGTCACAAAGATATCTCCCTCATTTATTTATAAGGGTAAGTCTCCAGAACAAGGTAGCATTACTGCACTGGCTTACTGGTTCCTCTATACACATGAGTACATTCATAATTGATGAAACGGTCTATAGAGTTGTGGCTGGAATAAACTTAAGGTCAAATCTCTGGGAGAGCAAATCTTGCCATTATGCTCGATGAGAAATAAATACGTGCAGGAACTAAAAAGTGCTGAGCTGAAAGGGAATAAAACCGAGTGTATAAGGGCGTTTTGAACAATTCATTCCAAAGTGAAAGTGCTTTTTCTGAGTTTTTCCTCCTTGCCTTGATCTTCCTAAAACTGTTGTTGGGGCAGGTTAATGACTGACCTTTGAGGCAACCACATACCAGCCTTTGTTCCTGAGCAGTCAGGATCTTGCAGAAGCTTGAAACCTTTGAGGGGGAGAATAGGATTAAACCGCTGTATGGAGTCCGGCGCAGGTGATGATCAATGGGCGCGGAAGAGCGAGTTTCTCAGGACGGGTCCCCCCTTCCCCCATCCGACGGGATTTATTTCCTTCTCCGTGCAGATACCTGACTGGCAAGGACTGTGCTCAGATTAATTTCCCTTAAAAAAAGTCATCAGAAGCAGTCATCAGAAGTATGCGCTGTTAAAATCTCAATAAGCTGTTAAACTTACAGGTCACTTGGATTTAAATATCATATTGACCATTAAAAGAAAAATAAAGGAAAGTTGACACTCACATTAAAGTCATATTTACAAACACCCAGCTTATCTGCTTGCTTACTTCCTGTGGTTTCCAAAGTGTCCAGCAAACCAGAGGAGTCTATGTTTGACACTGCAGCCTTCTTGTGCCCTGCCCAATCTCAGATAAATAAACCAGTGTTTGCGAGGTGAGTCCTGTACATATCCCTCTCCTTAATGCCTAGCTGTACACCTGTAAATGATGCCATTAGTCTTTACATGTTACACTGCCACACATTTTAGCAGGCAGAATTTTGCCGGAATCTGTTTTTTTTTTTTTGGTGTGGGGGGAGACTTTTGCAGACCTTTTTCTTTGGCGTTATCTCCAGTCCGAATCTGCAGCAGTTGAATTGATTTAGAAATGCATTGAGTTTGACCTTTTCATGAGCGCTCTGTATTTAATTGTGCACCTGTTTTCTGGCTCATGTCACTGCAGAGTCACCAAACACCCTTTCCAAGTGGGTGACTGCACGTGTTTTGCCCAGGAAGCAGGATTTTTGGGGAAGTGTCATGTAAGGCTCCCAAACCTGATGGATGTGAGTGAGGCTGAAAATTGACTTGTGGCATCCTGGGGGAGAGGAGCCCAAAACAAGGGAGGAAGGCAGGCTCACGGGGTGCCATTGCCCTACTCCAAGTGAATCTTTACAGGTTTGGACTCCTCTTCCTCCCTTTTTTTTCCCAAGCAGTTACGCACCAAATCAATTTATTGGAAAAAAAAATTAAAGTTATAATGCAAAGAATAGTAAAGAATGGCATGGCCTCCTGCCTGACCACAAGTAGCTACTCAGCAAACGCCAGATGAAATAAAACACAAGACTGTAATTAATCAAACTTTCTCAAAGACTTTTCTGATAGTGCAACTTGATGCTGTGCATCCTCCTCCTCTCTGCAAACACCGAGTAGCTCAGGGTGAAGGGGCTACTATGAGTGTAGGCTCTGTGTCCCAGAGGTGCTGCAGGGCGAGGGAAAGGAGGGAGGAAGGATGTGGAAGAGCACGTCTGGCTCATGCATGGGGCACCCTTTAACTCAGTGCAAACTGACTGTGCTCTGCAACAGTTTAAAAGTAATGATTTTAGTGTGAAAAGTTGATGTTTAAACCCAGGCTGGGTGTCCTGCTGGGTCACAGAGGGGATAGCTAGCTTTTGCTGGCAGTTTTTGTCCTAAATCCACTGAATTTAATGGAGGGAGTGGATCTATATAAATAATTATATATTATAGTCAGGAAGAATCTCCTTTTCCCCTTCTGAGAAAAAATCACTCTATTCTCTTGTGAAATGCTGATTTACAGTAAGAAAGTAATGATGAATGTTATACAGGATTTGCACGTTTTGGGCCCCTGAGGATGTTTTGCTGAAACTCACTAAATAAATATAATCAGGTATTCTGCAGTGTGGGAATCTCGTTGCTGAAAGCAGTGGGAAACTTAGACAATGAATGAGAAAAGTTTAGGAGCGTTGGCAGAGACTGTAAACCTTGTTGGAACACAGTGAAAAGCCCTTCATTCCTGCAGGAAAGAACTTTCTAAAGTGTCTGAAAATGAATTGAGAGTGGAAACAGAGACATCCCCATTCAAACAAGCAGGAGCTGGCAGGGCCGCCACCAAACTCCCAGCCACCGCACAACACCCGCCTTCAATGGCATGGGGGGGAGGGAAATGGGAGCTCTGCTTTCTGCCCATGGAGGAAGTGCCACCTTCTCATCCTTTAGAGGATGGCTGTAGGGGGGAAAAAAAAAAGGAAAAAAGAAAAAAGGAAAAAAAAGAAAGGATGACAGAAAGAAGAAGAAGAAAAAAGGGGG
>JAVCKT010024400.1:0-31035 GCA_032273925.1 Rhynchotus rufescens | reverse complement strand
GCCCCTAACGGCCGCTGCCGCCGCCCCTAACGGCCGCTGCCGCCGCCCCTAACGGCCGCCGCCCCGCGCGCGCGCGCGGCCCGCAGGCGATGTGAGAATGGCCATGGCCCAGGCCGGCGCGGTCGTGGCGGCCGCCGCGGGCCTCCTCGTCGTCTTCCTCTACGCCGCCATCCACAAGGTCGAGGAGGGCCACCTGGCCGTCTATTACAGGTACCGTGGCGGCCGGGCGGCTCCCCCCGCCTCCCCCAAACCCTCCACCCCATTCCTGCCCCAAATTGGGAGGAACTCCGCTTTTCGTTTATCCGTTTATTTATTGTATATTTTCCTTATATTTTCACGCCCGTTCCTGTGTTAAAAGCGGCTGGGGGCCCGCGCGGGGCCCCTCGGAGGCCCCTGGCCTGCTTGGCGCGTTGCTGTAGGTCCTTATCGGGTGCCTGGCGGCAGGTCCCGCGCGGGGGCATCGCACCTGCGGCTGCGTTTCGCCCTGCTCGCGGGCAGACTGTTTGGGGCAGAAAATCTGCACTCCCAGAGCTCCCTCCAGGTTGCTAGGGATGATAGAGTTTAGCAAAATTGATTTTTTTATTTTTTATTAAAAACCAACTTTAACAAGAACAAGCGATTCGGGCGTTGTAAAGTATTTTGCCCTGATTTGGCTCTTTTTTAAGTGAATTAGGCAGTCGGGGGGTGTTCGGTGTGCATCTGTCAGCCTGCCCTTTGGTACAGGGCTGTCTTAGGTTACAAGCAGGCAGTGATTTGGTTCAGGTGAATGACATCACCTGCGATAGCACAAGTGTGGATGTCAGCGCTTTGAATGCGCTCGCTGCCTCTCAAAGGCAGCGGCTACCGCTTCCCAGTTGTTGGAGCCTTTTTTTCCCCTCTTCTTCTCCCCCTCTCTCTGCAGGGGCGGTGCGCTTTTAACCAGCCCGAGTGGACCCGGCTACCACATCATGCTTCCCTTCATTACCACCTTCAAGTCTGTGCAGGTTGGTCTCCTCTCCGCTTGAAGGAGCGGGGGCGAGTGTTGGTGGCAATGCCACCAAACGGGGCAACTGGAGTTTGCAGAGGGGCTCAGGAATTCATTTTTTCTGGACTCCTTGTTCCTTCTTAATGGTCGTGAGACTCTGTGTTTTCTGGAGAAAGAGCGCTTTTTCAGAGCATATTCTCGTCTTTGTTTCAGACCACGTTGCAGACCGATGAAGTTAAAAACGTGCCTTGCGGGACAAGGTAGGTTGTTTCTTTGTGTTTCCTGCAGCAGTGAGATGATGCACAAACTAGTGGGTAATTTTGTACAGTGTTGCGAGGCAGCAGCTGGAGAGTAAAAATTGATCACAGAAGTATCTGGAGATCTCACAGCATTTTTGGAGAGGACATTTCGCGTAGTGTAAAGAAAGGGCGAGACGGGGTAAAAGAAAATCCAGTGCATGGGTGGCACCTGCCCGTTTCGTAATTAGGTTACTCCTTTTGTCAGCAAAGATCTGGATAGCTTTAACAAGCTGAGCAACAGCAGGAGAGTGCAAGTTGGGCTGGGCTGCAGATCCTGTTGTGTTGGTTCATCCCTCAAGTTAAAGTAGTTGCTGCATTTCTTTTTTCAAGACAAAGACAAAAGTAATAGTCCTTTTCTTCCTGTAGCTTTAAGGTGTTCCCACTATTTCTATAAACAAAAATACAAGCAATGTATTTTTCTGCTATTTTATCAGTCTGATGCAGATAGCGACACAAAACAATCCAGCAAAATTAGCAAATGAACACGAGTGGCAACTTCAATTCAGCAGAACGTTCATCTGTTTAGGGCCTTGCTTGAAATTAGGTTTTAAAGTTGTTTCACACGGCAAATCATCAGACATAACTCGGGCTTAAATATTAACCTGGAAGAGTTGGTCTGAGCCCTCGTTGTCTCTGGTTTTAGATCTCAAAACGTTTCCAGGAGTGCTGGTAAATAGTGCAAGAGTCCAGGGCTTTGTGGTGAGGTCAAAAGTCGCTAGACGCATTTTACAAGGAGCTGCAGGAAGAGAATGGAGAGTTCAGGTGTTCCATATCCGTGCCTTTCAAATCACATGTCAAAAAGGAAGTCCGCAGGGCAGAGTTTAGGCCACTGAGCTAGGTTGTAGAATGAGAGGTACTTGATCCAGTGGGTGCTCCGGAAGAGGAAAGGTGGGATCTTTCAAGCATTGCTCTCAAGATACAGTCTCTTTTAGCAGAGTAACATGTTAGCAGCAACTTCTAGCCTGAACTTAGCAGAAACAGGGTGAGGGCTTCAGCTGGCAAAGTCTGTAAACCTGCATCACCAATTTTTTATATGTAGTTCATAAGGTTTATGTTATGTTTTGGAGTTGCTGACTTCAGTCACGCTGTGTAAGCAGTGATGAAGTTGCAGGTAGCAAACATGCCTGAATGCATCAGACAGCTGTTGAAACAGATCCTAGTTAATAATTGAACTCATTCAGACTAAAGGTCCCAACAGTTTTGTTCTTTTTTCTTTAAGGTGTTGTTACAAGAGCTAGTATCTTTGTCACCTTTAGCACTTTTAAGTTAATTTTGATAGTCTTAAGTAACGCTGTGGCAAAGCCAGGCTTTGGACTTCAACACAAAAGTTCTCCAGTAAAAACTTTTATAATTACCAAATGAGTAAAATTCAAAGCTTTGTCTTTTCAGTTCAAAATTCTCTACAAAAATATATCCTAAACCCTTTTAAGTTCTGTATCTGTGCGTTAGGCTATCAGACTTTAAAGGATGGGTTTGTCCTCCACCTTATTCCCTCATATCTACTTGGAAGCTCCTAAATGGCTGTGTGGATGTCCCAAACTCAATTTCTGCCTGTCCATATATGTTTGGAAAAAGTCTTCTCTGAATTTCGTACAGGTTACAAGATGTGAAGAAATAGTAAACAGCCATGCTGATAAGCATTAATATTGCCCAAGCATTAAATATTTATTTGCTGAAGTCGCAGGTCGTCTTGTGTTGAAGATCCTTTAGAGAACACAAGCAGCATACTAAAGGAACAGATCCCTGTTTGTTAGATAATCACATCCAAAAATGTCACAAATACAGCAAATAGATGTATTAAAGTAATCAACTAGTCTCTCAACAGGCAGGAACTAACCCTTAATCCAAATTTTTACATGCACTCCTTCCTCAGCCAAGTCTGATCTTGTCTATGGTCAGCTCTAGTAAAGAGTGATGAAAGATTTTTTTTTTTTCCTCTTTTTTTCTCAGCCTGTTTTTTAATGGTAACTTCCTTCCATTCTTGCGTTTTCCCACATTGCTACTGCGGATCTCTTTCTAGCTGCTGCATTTGAACGTTTCCAGGTTCTGTTTCTTAAGTAATACAGCGAACTCTGCCATTTACCTGAACTTCTCCCAGATGCACGTGGTCTGTGTGTGGAGCCTCTTGTCAGACTTGTTATGGATCTCTGCTTGTTCCTCTCTCCTTGACTAAAGAGCCTGATAAAATCTGTCATGCTCAATCTGACCAACCTCATGAGCTGCTCTGTGAGGATCTTGGGGCCTTTTGGTAGAAGCAGTTCCACAAGAATCTTCCCAAATTTCCATTTGGCAACACTGTGGAAATTGCAGTGGAGTGTTGTTGTTTTGGAAACCTTTACATCTGAAAAACACCTAAATGTAGGGCCTGATGTTCAACTAAAGCAGCTGTTGATAAGAGGATTTATTTGATTGCTGATTAACAAGATATATGAATGGATTCCCACCTCAAATCACTTCATCATCCTGTGTTGGAACTACTGTCTCAAAACTGCCCAGGATGGTATCTTCTGCACCTCAGGAGATGACTAGTATCTGAACCAAATTATTTGAGAGATCTTTCCAAACAAGAGCCATTTTAAAATTGGAGTTGTTATAGTCTGGTTTTGTTCCTGGATTTATAGGGAGGAGGTTCAAAGGGCCATCCCCCTATGAAGTGTTAAACAGTGATGGCTTCAAAAGCTGGCTGGATGGAAAACTTAATGCAGCTGCTTTGTAGGCCTGCTTTAACATTAAGCCCTTAAGCCCATCGTTAGGTTCTGATTGATTGGTGCCCATTTTCTAGAGGTCATTGCCTCTACCAGCAGGACTGACCACTTATGCTCTGCTATTGATCTGTCTTGGTATTTGAAAAGAGCCTTGGAAGAGCCATGACAAGTTGCGTTGAGTAGTTTATGTGGAGCAACGGGGTTGTCCTCTCATTTTTGGTCAGTCCTCTTACTTGTGAGCTGATGAGCAGCTGTGGCATACGAGTCCAGCCAGAGGAGGTGTGTGGTGTCTCACATGTTCTCTTTTTGCTTCTATTATTCAGACGTAATTGAAATACAAAAAGGACCCTAGTATTTAGGGCTGGAGTGTTAGCCCTGCGGAAAACTCCAGTGGGAATGGTCTTTCTGACGCTGTATGTGTACTTTGGTTCCTCACTGGGGCGTGTAGAAGGTATCTCAAGAAGATATATTGGATTTCCCTGTCCCAGCAGAAGCATCATAAGGCAGCTAGAGCAAATCTATAGGTTTAAAGCAGGTTCAGAGGATCCTGAGAAATGTGTTTGGAGGTTACTTTCTAGAATAAGCAGATTTTTAAGGGATGCAGGATAGTTGCACAGTACAGCCCCCATGAGATGGAGAAAAACCCGTGTGGTGTTCCTTTATAACTACTCACAGTCTCAGAGGGAAGTTTAACTGCCAGTTTCAGATCTGGGAAGTAAGAAACCAAATCTGTAGGAGGAAGCACCATGGAGAGAAAGCACCCTATGGTGCTTGGGATGGGCATGCGTGAGGAGAGGAACTATCTCCAAAGTGTGCTGTGGTTTGCTGTCATCTAAATGCAGATGTTCAAGAGATCAAAGTTGTTCTGGGCAAAAACGAACTCCACTTGAATTCAGTAGAAGAGGAGAAAAGACAACTTTGCTTCAAATAAGGGATTTCTGTGAAAAGCTGCGGGACTAATTCATGAATTGTGTCTCTCTCATTCGTAGTGGTGGTGTTATGATCTACATTGACCGAATAGAAGTGGTGAATAAACTGGCGCCGTACGCAGGTATTTCCTGTCCTGTTTTAACACGCGGCACTGTGACCGTCTTCACTCGTTGTTTGCAAGGCTGCTTCTGCTTTCTGTGCCTTGTCTTCATGGCTCCCAGGACCCTAGCACTTAGTTGTATACCCGTGTCTGCAAGTTCTTGGGAAAGCTTTGCAACCTCAGCATTTGCAGAGAGGAATATAACCTCTAGCACTAGTTCTCCCCTAGAGGGTTCTGCACCTGGCCGTTGCTGTCCAATCCAATGCTGGACTGGATGTGATGAGCCCCGGTGTTGCAGAAGCAGTGAAGGGCGAGTTCTTCTTATGAGGATGGGATTGATACTTGTTTTCTCTTGTTAGGAGTATCTCTTCCTCGGCATGCAGGTCCTGGGCAGGCTTTACTATTTCATTTGCTTATGCAGATCATAAAACAGGACCATGCAGTATATCTTATTCTAATTACCTAGCTCTTTGAAGTCTTGTAATCCCGTGAGCACTGGTGAAAGGAAGCTCTGCAGGTGGTGCAGGT
Source organism: Rhynchotus rufescens (assembly GCA_032273925.1). Classification (NCBI taxonomy): domain Eukaryota; kingdom Metazoa; phylum Chordata; class Aves; order Tinamiformes; family Tinamidae; genus Rhynchotus; species Rhynchotus rufescens. The sequence continues at coordinate 25,509 of JAVCKT010024400.1, read as the reverse complement.
GGCTACTCCGACTTCCCAGTCACAGCAGGGCTGTCACTAGCATCAGGTCAGTGCAGCTGTGGCTTCGTCCAGGCAATTCCCAAAAGCTCCTGCAGATGAAGATCCCCTGCCCCTTGAGTGCCTTGTCCCAGGGCTGCATTACTTCCTTAAGGATCTGAGCTGTCCCTTTGAGGCAGTGGGGTCACAGGAGACTTAATATGGGACAGTTAGAAAGTCACTGTGTGCAGCAGTGACCTGTGATAATCCTTTTGTTTCCTCAGTGTACGATATAGTGAGAAACTATACTGCAGACTACGATAAGACCTTGATCTTCAATAAAATTCATCACGAGCTGAATCAGTTCTGCAGTGCCCATACTCTTCAGGAAGTTTACATCGAACTGTTTGGTAAGCATATGTCAGCTGGAAATGCTCGTGGAAAAAAGCTAGCTAACCCCCCGTGTTCTGTGGAATACATTACAGCAAGCTCCCGTAAGCAAATAGGCCCTCGCCTCAATTTGTAGTTAAAAAACATTTTCTTAAAAATCCATGTGCCTCTTTCTGTGTAACTGTATTGTGTCTTTAATGATTCAGGGTTCTGTATCTGCTGATGGGTATTTAAATTCACTCGTTTTTTCCACTTAAGACTGAATACTGGCCATGCAAAATAGTGGTTGTGATCTTGTGCTTACTGACACACTCACTGCATTCTCTGTGGCGATCCTTTTATTTTCCCCCTATGGTTATGTTTCCGTATAACATCTGTGTGTTAAACCTCAGTGCTTGAAGTTCTTTGTACTTTAAAGGCTTCCTCAGGAACGTTAGCAAGAAGCAAGCTGGCATGACTGGTGCAGTTTGTTGCATTGCTCTGTGTTCTTCACAAGGGGGTAGCAGTGATTCAGGAACTAGCGAAGGACTGAACCTTGCCGCTCCACAGCAAGCCAAGGCAGGGTTACTGACTGACAGGGGGATCCAGTCATACCACAGCTTTCTCCCTGAGACACTGAAAGCAGTTTGCCTCTAGCTCTGGCCGTGAACCCATCAGTAGCTGAAGCTTTCCAGAGACACCAGTGTGTGGCTCTCCTTAGGAATGTTTTCCATGGGAAATGTTTTCTTCAGAGGATGTACAAATGGGGACGATGTATGAATAAGCCCAAAGAACAGAGTTATTTTATGCCCTATGTGGAGATGCCTCCCCTTGAAAGTCAGATGACTCTGTGCTGCACAAACCACAGGAGAATTTATGTGCCCAGATTCACATGGCTTCTTTCTCCCTCTTTCTCCAAATGCAGATCAGATAGATGAGAATCTGAAGCTGGCCCTGCAGAAGGATCTCAATGTCATGGCACCAGGTCTCACTATACAGGTAAGTCCATTCCCCAGGGGTAATCTGTTCTCTTCTGCACCCTGAGCTCCTTTCGCTGGATCAGTGAGGTCTCTTCTGTGTTTCACATATTGAAGACTGCCCGCCATATGACAGTGACCCCTTCTTGATGCTGTTTTTATGTTATGAAGAGCTACGGGATAAAGAAAAGAACTTTGTAGGCCACAGACCTCTAGATACTAGATTCAATTCACAAACAGCAGTAAATTTTTTTTAACAATCTTTAGCATCTCTGTAGAGCTGGGCATTGCTGGAAATTGTGTGCTGCACAATTAGTAAAGGTAATCTGAAAAAAAAAATTCTCTACTTGTGTCAGAGATAGGGAAGACTATTATATTCCAAATGATTTTCTGCTGGTAGTGATTTCATGTTGGTAGCTGGGCTATGGGATGTACTGGCTTTTTGAAAGCCAGCAGGTTAAAGTTCAAGGCTACCAATTGGGGAAAAATAGACTTAAAAGGGCTAAAATGGGAGATACCTTTAGGAATTTCTCAAGATTTCCGCTGTTGAGAAGAGTCAGCGTGAGTGTGTTTTGCTCCTCCCCAGTGCCCCGTTTTGCTAGGCTAGTTGTCCCTGAGAAGGGTACAGAAGCTTGCAGCACTTCACATGGTGGCTAAAGGGAATCATAATTTTCTTTGGTGACTTCTGTGCTTTCCCCTCTGCATTTCAATGAGAATGAGCTGGCGTCACTGTCCCCTCACAAGGTGTCTCTGCTCTTCCCAAGATTCCAGCTATTTGCACTATGCATTTTTGTGTAGTTCTATCACATACCATTTTTTATTAAAAAACACCATCTTAATACGATGCCTTTCCAAATGCTGTGATCAGACTGAGTGTGAACAAGCTCACGGGTCTTTGCTGAGGAAAACCAATGTAGTAGTTTTATGCCTTTACAGCAAGGTGTAACCATCTGATACACTCCAATCTCAGTTACGACTTCTTAGCCAATATTTCTTACCTGGGCAGCGTGCTTTAGGTCACCTCTGCTAGTGCAGGCTGGATTGGACTAGATGATCTCCAGAGGTCCCTTCCAACCTCAAGCGTTCTGTGATTCTGTGTAGCTAAGTCTGATCTTCAGCATAACCTGTTCCTGTTCAGTCCAGCCTGCCCAGTCTTAGCTGTTGGTCAGAAGGAGGATACCCTGCTTGTTTCAGCCCAGGCTTGCAGGACCAGCAGCTTGAAAATGTCCTATAACTTCTGAAGAAAGTGATTCATCGGAAGTGCTTCAGAAATAAGATGATTATTCCTTAGTGTTTCTACCTCCTATTTCTTGGTCTCTGGTGAGATTGTGCCTTGATGAGCTAGTCTTCTGTGTTGATCTACCCCTTGCCGTGAAACCTTGCCGCTGCCTTAGTGAAGGGTTGACCTTTCTTTAAGCTCCCTGCCTTGAGCTGCATATAACTCAGATGGAGTTAGGAAAACCAGAGCTCCCCTGGGCTTGGACTTAGTGATGCACATGCAAGGTAACACAAAGGGCTTTTAGGTACATTAACAGCAAAAGAAAAGCCCAGGAATCCATATCCTTTTTTTCAAGGCTGGATGAATTTGCAGGGTAAGGATGCCTGTCACAATTCCTTTTTCTCAGTGTGCGCAAAGACTTGCCAGAGAATTACCCACGTGCCACTGTGTGTGGAAGCAATAAAGTTCTTTGCAAACTTGCAGAGTCCAGAGAGAAGTCGCAGGTTCAGGGCTAGAGCTGTGATGGAGGTCGAGCAGGAGAGCTGGGAAGCGATCTAGGCTGTTGCAATTCACAGAGCTCAGCACTGAACCAAGTGATGAACCACGTGGGTTAGGCAGCAGCGGCTCCTGTCTTCAGGTCCTGCCACTTTTGCCCTGCTGCTGTCCCCTCTTCACCAGTTTATCTCGCGTAGTCCAACCTCTTGTTTGCAAGTCGCACCCTGGCAGCTTAATTCCATTGGATCCATGAGGTCCTTTCTTGAGCACTACCTTGGAAGCTGCCATCTCATGATCTTTGCAGAATGTTTCCATCTAGGGTGGAGAACTAAGCTTTTTCTAAGAAAGATGGTGGAGCCCTTAAGGAATCTCTGCCACAGACGTTACTTAATCACGTAAGTGTTAGAGCAGGATTAGAGAAGGGATATTCAAATGTGAGGCTTCTGTTTAAGAGAGACTGTTCTCAGGTTGCTGTGCTGTACGAGAAACCTGGAAACTGTTATGCAGGATCTTGCATGAACATGGAAACAACCCTTGCCTTTCCTAGTGGCCGGAGCTCTACAGCTGGTTTTGCCATGATGTGTCTTACCTGTGCAGATCATCAGAATGTTTTGTCTAAAATGCACTTTCCTTTCTTGTAGGCTGTACGTGTTACAAAACCCAAAATTCCAGAAGCCATCCGAAGAAATTTTGAGCTCATGTGAGTAGCTGTACATAAAATTGTATGAGATAGTTCTGAGGGCATAGGCATTAGCTCATAGCTCGTGCTCAGAAGATGGAAGGGAGACTCCATTTGTGCTTGTGCTGTATGAGGTGCCCTTGTACAGTCTGTCTGTCCATTTTCATAGCTCTTGTCACTGGGAGACATTTTAGCCCTTTGGAAAGATGGTTGTTGGCAATTACAGAGTCTATGGCAATGAGGATGCTGATGTGCTGGAGAATCTCTGGATTCAGCAATTGAATTTGGGGCTCTGGGATCCTCACAAGCTCCCTTCCAGCAAACTCGCAGAATCCCAGGAATATTTCAGTTTGACAGGGACTCCCAGACTCTCTTGACCAAGCTCCTGTCAAAAGCAGGGCTAGCTTCAGTCTACACCAGACTGTTTAGGGCCATGTTCAGACAAATGGACAAACCTGAAAGGCAGAGATCCCCCCACTGCTTGGGAACCTGTGCTAATGTAGCACCCCTTGCATGGGAAAGGACTATTTACTGAAGTCCAGTCAGGGCTTCCCATGTTGCAGCTTGTGTAATGGCATCCCATGCTTTAGTTGGGCCCCTCTGAGCAGAGTCTGGTCCTGTCACCTCTCCAGCTTCTTTGGACCTGCACTCCCTGCAGCTGGATCCCCCTTCACCTTCTTGTTTCCTGATTGAATAAGCCCAGTTCCCACAGTCGCTTCTTGTACACCCTAGTCTCCAGCCCCACCATCTCTGTCATCTGCCTTAGATTCGTGGTTCATGCCTGCCCTGCATTCATGTCTCACTTGTGCTGAGGGTCTCAGGCCAATGCCAAATAGACCAGAGTTATCCCCTGCTTCGACCTGCTGGCTGTGTGTGGGCTTGTGCAAGTGAGGACATGACTGCTCTTCACTGCTCAAGGGTGCACTGCTTGTTCCTTGCTGCCCAGGCGTCTCGTGCCCTTGCTTGCAGAGTTTTCCCAGCTCTGTTTCACTGTGATACTGTTCCTCATCCTGCAGGGAGGCTGAGAAAACCAAGCTACTTATAGCAGCCCAGAAGCAGAAAGTTGTAGAGAAGGAGGCAGAGACAGACCGGAAGAAGGCACTCATAGGTATGTGATCCATCAGGAGTACCAGCAGACCCTGGCCTGAGTGAATTTCCATTCCTGCATTCCGCCTGCCCAGGAGCCTAATGGGGACATATTCATGCATTGCTGACCGCTCCCTGCAAGAAGCACATCTTCTGTGGGAAACTTCCAGAAAATGAGTGTAGGTGCTGCTGCACGTGCCCTCGCCCAGCGCAGACCCAGCTCCCTGCCCAGAGCAGCGAGCTCTTCACCATCGTGCAGCAGCAGCACTCGGCTCCCTATGAACACCTGCTGCTTCTCTGGTACAGCGAGCACTGAGGCTCACACCTCCCATAAAACATTTACAAACTCCATTGCTCGCTGGGCATCACGTGTCGTGCTCAAGCCCCAAGGTCTTCTTTGGGAGGAGAAATGATTTTCATGGCACTGTGGGGAAGTGTAGGAATGGGCATGCTCACTGCAATGCTTCCAGCATCCACCTGAGGCCCTCATTATAAATCCTAAGTACTGAAAGTTGTCTGCCCCACGTAAGGTCTTGAAAGCCTGGGCTCCTACTGCAGACTGAGAGCTAACAGCTCTGCTGGCAGAATTGGTTGGGCTATGTTAAGGTAAATGTGGTTGGACAACAAGGAATCCTGTTTGTAAAAGGGATTTGAACCACTGCAACTCTAGAAACTTCAGCACTGCATTTTCCTCCTGCAGCTGTATTGCTCGGGGTACAAACAGGACCACAGGAGGGAGGGAGCAGAGGGTGAATTGCCTACATGGTGATATCTGCCACCCAGGTGTGAGATCGGGATGCTCAAGGCTTGCGAGTGAATGTCTGAGCCGAGTCTGTTGTGATTGCAGAGGCAGAGAAAGCTGCTCAGGTGGCCAAGATTCAATATCAGCAGAAAATTATGGAGAAGGAAACAGAGAAGCGAATTTCAGAGATTGAAGGTAATACCATCGTGTTGATGAGTTGCTTGAGTCGCCTTCTGGCTAAGGGGCTCCCCAGTGCCTGTGGGTAGAGAAACCTCCAGAGTGGGCTCATAGACATGATCAACGTGAAAATAAAGGGTACAGCTGCGCAACAGGATGCGCTTGGGCGATTCCTGCCCTTTGCAGGTACCCCTCCAAGGAGCCAGTAGCACTGGTGTGTGACCAGGCTGCTTCGTGAATGCAGCTGAGTCAAATTGTCCCCAGGGGCCCAAGCGCTCCATGTGATGTAGCTGCTCGCGTGCTAACACTCCTCCTCCTGTCCGTCCTCTGTTGCTGTGTTAGATGCTGCGTTCCTAGCAAGAGAGAAAGCAAAAGCTGACGCCGAATACTACACCGCTCAGAAGCTGGCTGATTCCAACAAGGTGAGCTCCAAATCCAGTCGGAAGAGGGCTTGCTTACCCTTGCCCTCTACACAGGAGAGTAAGTTCAAATGGGCAACGCTGAGTTTAACAGCCTCACCTTTCCTGGGGGAAGGGCTCCCTGAGATGGACTCCAGTGATGCGTGCCCCAGAAGGCTGTCTCTCATGAGCTCTGTTTTCTCCTGCAGCTGAAACTCACCCCAGAGTATCTGGAACTAATGAAATACCAGGCGATAGCTGCAAACAGCAAGCTGTATTTTGGCGACAGCATCCCAAGCGTCTTTTTGGATTCCTGTGCCTTCCAGCAAGCTGGTGTGAGGACTGCCCATGAAACCAGCCTGTCCTCACAGGAGACCCCAGAGACCTCTGGAAAAAGCCACCACAAAGCAAAGGAAAGCACTGGCTGACAGAGGCAGCGCGATCCCTGGAAGAGCTCAGCAGCGAGCCCAGCTGTGAATGGGGATTGCCCTGTGCTGGTGGGGCGGATGCAGCACCTGCGTGGACGTCTTGCACATCGGTGGCAGTTGGGTTGATTTTTCTTCTAGCAACATGTTGCAAGTGCTCTGCCCCTTCCATTTCTTCCCCTATTAAATTGGTGCTTCCAAATGAGGGATAATCCTGTACTAACATACCTATACTGGAATATTAAAAAGACAGAAACCAGGAAAGCCTTCCACAGTAGGTGCGATTCTTTAGCAAGCATTACCTTTGGGGCCAGAGACGTGGCTTGGAGTGCTACACAGCTCTTCGTTCCCCAGCCCTCAAAACTGAGGCCAAGAAAAGATGTTTCCTTCCTCCTGCCAATGAAGCTTCGCCCTGTGGACCCTGAGGCAGGTTCTGTTGGCACTTAACTCCTCAAGGACTCAAGGAGGCTGCGCTCTGGCTTGGGGAGAAGCCCAGAAAGGAGTGATACGTTTTGGAGTAGATTCTTGGAATAGGATCTGCATAGCCATAACTTTTTTTTTTCTCTCTTCCCTGTAGGCAGTGGAACTAGATAACACGGACTCAACATGAGCAATCTGTAACAGGCTTTAGTAAGTTCCTTCCTCCAAACGAGAGCCTTATTCTGGCTGGTTGCGAGTGGTTGTAGGATGCTTCAGATGGGCAACGAGTCTCACCCTGCACCCTCAAACAGGATTCAGAATGCGTGCAGCGCCTGGGAGCACCTGACTGGCAGCACAGGGTCCCCAGTTTCAAAATCTCTGCTCAGACCTCAGCCCCCCCTCCAGGTCTTCTCACCATGGAAAGGATGCTGAATTTTCACCACTCTGTCTTGCAGGCAAAGGGAAAAGAGAAGAGCGAGATGCAAGATAATCCTTGGGACAGAGAAAAGGAGTCTTCAGTATTATCCCACTTGTGCCAGTGGCCTCCTTCCGTTATTGACCCCTGCCCGGCAGAGAATAGGATCCCAGCAGAAGGGGAACTTGCCCTGTGAATCCTCAAGCAGTTGCAATGGAGAGTCCCTCACCAGTCCTGCAGCTGCTGGCCAGGCTTTGCTGTGCCATGGAGCTTTTGCTCACAAACTGTGCTCGCAGGTTGACCCTTATTCCTGGCCTGCATCCGTTCATGGCTGTTCCCTACTCCCCATGTGCTACTGCAGGGCGAGAGGAGAAAATAAGGTGAATTCCTTGGAGAGGAAATGAAAGTGGGTGAAATCTGTCAGTGATCTGCTTTCTTCCCCTCTTCTTTGTTTCCCTGTGCCTGCCAGGACCCCTGTTTGCTTCTCGGACCTGTGTCTCTTTGCGTTCAGTGACAATCCCAGAAGATGATGACCAAAGGAGCATGTGGCAGGGGCCTGATGCGGAATGCTCTGCCCCCATCTAGGAGCACTAGAGCCCCACTTGCCTCTCCAAACCAGTGCATGTTCAGAGACCGCCTCTTCTCCTTGAGCTCGCACGTCTGTGTGTTCCTCCTGGTTTTCTTTCCCCCGGGTGCAGCCAGATGAAGTGTTCAGCAGTTCCCCAAGAATGCCAGCTGGTGGTGACTCGCCCAACAACCAGGATCGAGCCCCAAACGAATACTTTGACCTTCACATTTATCAATAATTTGTGCCCTTTGGGCCATTCAGTGCTAGCATGGTACCCCGTGTGGCTTGTTTGACTTACAGGATGATGATGTTTCTCCTAAAGAAAAAGTTCAATAACAAAGTGCTGTGCTCTGTCTCAGCTCCAGCCAGTGCTGTCTCTTCTCCATCTTTGGGGCAGAGTGGGGATGTTTTGCCCCTTCCTTTCTCACTTTGCTGCCAGCCAGCTTGCGCAGCAGTGCCCAAGGGACTTGCAGAGCGCTTGGAGTGAAAGACTGAGGAAAGATTTCTCCAGTGTGTGGTGCACACGTCTAGCAGGCAGAGGGATCGTGGAGCAGTCCTGCAGATCCAAGCCAAGGTGGGTGCAGAGCCCCGCAGCGGGGCCTTTGTGGGAGCAACTCTTAGTTTTCCTTGCCAAAAGGGTGACCTCGTGGGTTCGAGTGGTAGTGGAAGGATGTTAACTCCCCCAATGTCATTTTCAGTGAAAGGGCAAGGCGAGGCAGCAAGCTTTGTAGCTGGGGTACTCAAGGGGTCTCCTGGAAGCGTTATTTGATTAGCAAAATTCCCTCTCCTCTTGGGGGAGGGCTGTCGGGAGCTGGCGCAGTTGCATGTCTTTGATACTCCAGCCACTTGGGTTGAATTTGGAGTTCAATCACAGGCTTTTTGAAAACAAAAACGTAATCTGGAGAGAGGATAGACCTATTCCCATGTGATCCGTGCTGGCTTGTGATCTGGGAGCCTGGCGAGCAGCCCTGGCTCTCATCTCAAGGTGAGAGGTGTCTTGCAAAGGCTGGTGGAGGCAGCGCTTGCGTGGCAGAGCCGCAGCGCTGTGCAAGGGCAGCCTCCGTCTTGGAGCAGAGGGACCTGGGCTGGGTGCTGGCGATTGCCAGCATCAGTGCATGGGGATTAAACTGCATCTAGGGGACAGGTGAGGTGATGCAAGCCTAGAGGTGCCAGCAAACCAGGGTTCAGTCTATACCTTCCACTTCCACCTCCTGCCTGAGTGGTTTTGGGGACATCGCTGACGCGCTCCTGTGGCTTGCAGTCCTGCAGCAAGGTTTGCAGGTTGCCCGGTGCCTTGTGCAGAAAGCTCCTCTGTGCTGCTTGGACCCTGCAGCCGCTGCCCTGGGGACAGCGCTTCAGATGTGCCCACATCTGTGTGAAATACCCGGGCAGCCACATGACCATGGGTTTCTTAGCACCTTCAGCTGGATGTTGCTTCTCTCCAAGCTTGGAGAAGGTGGATGCACCTGAATCCTGGTTTTGAACTGTCTTCTGTCTGTTCAAAAGGCCTATGCTCTCTTTTTTTTAAAAAAAGAAAGAAAAAAGGGTTTGCCACTGGATCAGCACCTTCTCTAAGGAAACGCGATACATATGTTCAAGTTTACAGTGCACAGTGTTACATTCTTTTGATAAAATAGAATAAAAATATTTTGATACCATTTCCTCCCTGACTTTGTGTCTCCCTGGGAAGAAGGGGAAATCTCTGCGCCTCGTAGCACATAGCCTGGACCTTTGCTCGAGCCTGGACTGCCCGGGCTCGGGCAAAATTGCAGCGAATAACTTGTGTGTAAACTCGTATTTCAGTAGCCCTAAGTGGGAGCTGGTCGAGGATGACAGGCTCTCCACAGAAAGGCAAGAGGATCTGTTCAACTGGCCGTCTCTCTCCAATGCCTCAAGTTGCTGAGGGCCTTAATGTCTTAGTCTTCGAGGAGAAAGGAGCCTGGCTAACCAGGTGTTTGGAGACAGGTTTTCCTTCTTGCTGGGAATGATTGTGGCTGTTCTCAGAGCAACAAGAAGGTCCAGGGTCTGTTTTGGCAAGGAGGAAGTGTGGTATTTTGCTGTGTTTTCTTCTTAGAAGCCCATCAGGCAAGGGGAGGGGACAAGCATGGGCATTGCAGGAGGACTACAAACCATTGCCCGTGCTATTCCCACCCCTAGGAAATATACTCGAGAACACAGTTATTTTCAGTCTTTATTTGTATAAAAGCCTTCAACTTGAACGATATCAAAACAGGGAGGACGAGATTCACAATGAAGGGCTCAAAACAATCGTAGAAAGGGTCATAGATTAATGGCTGCGGTGAAAACATCCCCAGGAAATTCCCTACTAGGAAAAGAGTCGAGTGGTAATTTCAGAGCTGGAAAAAAAAGAAATACCCCTGGGGACTGACCACAGTGAAGGCAAGCGGGGCTTGGACCTGCCAAGGCCCCGTGGCCAGACACACTGTGCACTTGGCCTCAGGTGCAGTGCTGGGCTAATGCAGAAGGTGGCCTGCAAGCGCTGTGCCCAAGTCAGGTGCTGTCCCAATAGGGAGGGCTCTGAGCCCGCCCAAGCTTTGCGTGCTCCTTGTGGCCCCAGCAGGGAAGGACACTGGAGAGCAGGAGCTCTGGAGAACCTCGGGTCGGTGTCCAAAGAGCCATGTGGGGCAGGCATGAGCCACTGCACTGGGTGTGCGGACAACGGGAGGGAAGCGGCAGGACCCAGGTTTCAGGCAACCCTGAGCAACCAAAAATCAGAGCCATATCAGGAGGAGATTGCTGGAGAAGGGCAGCAGAAAGAAACCATAAAAAAGGGCTAGTTTGGGATTTTCCTGGAGTTTGGGATTTTCCAGTCTTGGCACTGTCCATGTTCCTAGTCTCTCCCAATGACTGTGAGCTCCCAGCTCATGACACTTCCTGGTCAAGCCATAAAGCTAAAAGTCTCGTAAGGCACAGCTCAAACATCTGTAAACACTGATGGCCTCAAGGGAAGGTCCAGCAAGCGATTCAAGTACCGTTGAAACAAGATGTGGACATTCTTGCTGTCCCACCCCAAGTGACGGCAACTCCTCCATTGCTGTGATGGATGCGGCCTGGGTCACCTCCGAGCCATGGGTGGCTTCAGGGCCACCTTTGGGGTGACACCTCTCTGAAACACAAACGGATGTGTCAGTAGAGGAACGAAGGATTCCTGTGCTTCACAAGGTCCCCTCATCCTCCAGTGCAGAGCCGATGTGGGGACAGGAGTGACTCAAGGTGATGGCTGAGCCACCTACGCACAGTGCGCCCAGGGGGCCACAGGATGGGCTGCGTTCCAGCTCACCTTGGGCATGAGGGGGCCTGGATGCTCCTGGGACATCAGGGCTGCGGGTTTGGCAGGAGGGATGGGGGGTAGCAACGGTGCTTCTCCAGCGGTGCAGCGAGGCCAGGCAACCTGTCAAACAAAAATAATGACAGGGCAAATTGCGGTGACACAGGCTCCAATGGCCATGCTCTAACCTTGGTCTGTCTCCCCAGGGCAGTAACTCAAGATCCTGACCGTTCCCTAAGTGCTAGGCTCCCCACGCACCGTCCCCCATCTCCTCCCCTGCAATAAACTCAGCGCGGTGGGAGCTGCACCCTACCTCCTTGTTCTTCAGCGCTGGGAGAGGCTTGCTGGGTGGGCTTGGCTTCGCCTGTTGGAGGAAAGGAACAAAGCAACCCCCTTGTTTGAGTGTCACCCACTAGGGACAGGAAACCAAGCCAGGCTTTGGGACAGAGGGATGAGCACCCCAGGGAGATGGGCAAGTTGACACTGCCCATGTAACACCTCAAGGGCACCCAGCAAGAAGGTGCTGCTCGGGAGACAGAGATGTCCGCCTTTGGGTTCCACTTCCCAAGCAGAGATGGTGAGTACAGAGATTTAGGAAAATGGTTGGTTTCTTGCTGGCCAGATCTATGATGACACTGCCCCGGCTTTGGCTTTGGCCAGCGGAGTGGGGAGTTTTCATGTTCTCGCGCTCCACTCAAAATATCACATTCGTGCTTACCTCTCTAGGAGCCAGCAGAGGCTTTGCAGATGCTGGAGGCAGAGGTGGTAAACAGAGCATTGTGACACCCTAGAGCGGAGGAGAATCAAAGAGCTGCTGCTTTGCCCCAAGGTCAGAGGGAGGCCACAGTGGCCACAGAAATATTTGGAGAGTTCTTGTCAGTGGTCACCCCGGTCACAGGTAGTGACAACTCCCAGTCCTTTCAGGCTAATGTCAGCGGTGATCTACCTTTCATCAGCAATCTGGGCAATCCCCAAACGCACCCAACAAGTCTGGGGATGGTACAAAGCAAAGAAAGGTGCTGAGGGCAAACGGCAGAGCCATGGGCTGGAGAGCTCAGCATACTGAGCGGCAGAAAACCTCCAGCGTGCAGCAAGAAGTGGTTCTGACCCAGGGCAGGAAGGACAGGGTGACACTGGGAACGTGGCAATCTGGGTCCTGAGCTATGCAAGAGGGACACGGAGACCCTGGCAAGGCCCCACAGAGGCTGCTAAGCTTGACATAGCCTGAGGCACAAGGAAATGGAAGACTTCTTGGGTTGATCCACAGAGAGATCATGGATTTGTGCAAGCAGAATTATGTCCACATGAAGGACAGACTGCCCCCATCTCTAACAGATGGAGATAAGCCAGGCTTATCCACTGGAGACAGGCTGTCTCAGGCCTGGCTAAGAATGACTTTTGCATGCACTGGGTGCCATACAGGGATAGCTGGTGGTTACCTGAGATGGAAGGACGGGAGAGGTTGGCGACATCATCTGAGTGGCTGGCACAGGAGGCTATAGGATCAGCAGAAACAAGGGTGAGATGTTGCGTGGCCGAGGACACCATGCAGGCTTGGCACCATGTACCACTTGCCGCAGGCTGGTTGCAGCACATCTGGCCAGGTCTGCTCTGGTCTCCTACCTCTGGAGCTGGGCGGCTGGGCCTCACGGAGCGAGCACCCTCCAGGTTCGAGGTCGTGGTGAGCAGGCTAGGGCTGCCAATGTCATCCCGGGACAGCTGGCTCTGCATGGGCCGCTTCCTGCCACCCTCCTGGAAGAGCGGGTTGGCCAGGCCGCGGGCAGCACTGGTGGAGATTTGCCTGCAATACAAAGGACCAGCATGGCATGAGCAGCTTCAGACATGACCTGCAAAGCCCCCATGGTGAAAGTCCCCTCTATCTACCTCAGCAAGGCAGCTGGAGACTTACCCTTTCCGGAAGAACCTCTTCCCACCGCCTCTGGCGAGCACAAAGCCTCCACCGAGCAGGATACTGGAGAGTGCCAGCACCGCCAGGACGGCTGCCATGACCATGGTGCTGCCCCCTGCGGAGACCCAACTGCTGTGAGAACGGGCTCCCCCAAGCCCAACACACCCAGCACAGAGGGATGCCCATGGGCACCTATGGCCATGGGTTGACCTTCACCCCCAAGCTCTCACCCGCCCCCCACCCCAGGCATGTGTGCAAGGAGGCTTTTCCCCACCAGCTAGGCACATGGTGCGGGGGTCTCTGCACCACATACCCGTGGTGATCTCTGAAATCTTCTGCTCACAGTACGGTGCTGCCCAGCCCGGGTCGCAGTGGCACTCCCGCTTGTGATTGCAAACCTGAAATCAGAGAGGGCCGAGTCAGCGCACAGGGGCAAATTGCCCCTGAGCACTCCAGGAGCTGGGGCTGTCGCCAAGCTTCATGCCTTCCTTTGAAGGCCATGATTCAGCCCTAAGTTCAGCAGGGTGTCTCCTGCCCTTGTGCTACATTCAGCTGAGGAAGGGTCTCTGGACACCCCACAGGCAGGAGCAATATGGGAGCATGTGAGAGGGCTGAGCATACCCCATGGTTGTTGCATTTTGCAGAGCAGTTCTTGTTGCCATAGACCAGGACATTCTGGCAGCGTCCAGCATAGCAGACCTGCAAGAAGGCAAGGGGCTCTAAGAGCAGAGCAAGGCATCCATCAGGTGCCGCATGCATGCAGAGGATCTTCCTAGGCGTCCTCGCAGCTGGGCCTGTGCACTCACCATCTCCTCCCCACACTTGGTGCCTGTGGGCACCAGCTTGAGGTTGGCCACCGTCCCGCTGGCATCGTTTTCAGTGATGGCTGCTTTGCATTTGAGGCGGTTAAAGGAGATGTGGTATGAGCTGCCACCGATGACGGGGTGGGTGTTCTCGCTCAAGCACAGCAGCGTGCCACACTTCACATCCCTGCCAGGGGGGCAGAGGCAGCCGTGAGTGCAGGGAGCACCAGCCACCAGCCCGGGCTCTCATCCAGAGCACGAGAGAATTGCCAAGGGCTGAGGACTTTGCCCCAGACCCCAACAAAGGCCATGGCCAGACCCAAGCTGCTCCATTACTTACTCAGGGCTGCAGGGCCTCTTTCCTGACTCAGTGAGGCAGTGGAGGTAGAGGTTTTGCGCACTGTTGTAGTTAAAGCAGGCATCAGGAGCCACTTGGGCAGCTGCGGGACACATAGAAGAAAAGCATCAAGCAGAGCCAGAGCCTGTGTCATGCCAGCAGCAGCTGGCACAACCCACACGGCGTCACCATCATGGCAACACATGGCTCAATGTCAATGTGGGAGCAGCAGCTCCATCCACCCCTGGTGCTAACATCTGCCTCACTCTGAAATGGCTGCTAGGTCACCTTCCCAAAGAGTGTGGTCCTATCATCTCTGTTAAGGCTGCAAAAGTTGGCCATGGGATCAGCCTGCAGTGGAGGAACCAGCTCTGGACAACTCTGGCCTTTCTCCATGTGCCTGGGGTGACAAGGGTGCCTTACCTGCTCCCCAGAGCATGCGGCACTGCTCGCCATGTGAAGGACATGCCCCATTGTAGCAGTAACCATTGCCATGCTGGCACGGGATGCCGTTCTCCTGGAAGACGTCCTCTGGACACTCGGGGCTGAGGCCAGTGCAGTGTTCAGGCAAGTCACAGTCGTTCTTGCTGGCCCGGCACAATGCGCCGGCGGCCTTCACCTGCACATGAAACAGTAAGTCAGAGACACTGTGGCTCCCTCTGCACCACATTTGAGCCCAATTCAGCCTACACGGGATGGAGATGCCACCAGGCCTCCAACAAGCTGTGCTCGTGGTTGGGCATTGCTCAAGATATCCTGTGCTTTACCTACAGTGTGGACTTGCACCAGCTCCTCTTACAGCCTTTTCTGCTCAAGTCAAAGCATTGCCCACATCTGTGCTCAGAAACAAGTGCGGAAAGTTGCTTAACTTCCTCTTGAACAAAAGAAGCAGAGCAAGCAGGTAGCTTTCCCCAACTGTGGGCAAGCTATCCCTGTCTTTTCCAGATACTTCTCTCTTTTCCAAATGATTTTACCCTGCTTCAGGGGAAACAGAGGTATCTGGACTCAAGGATGCCAAAAACAGACGGTGTCTTATCTGCCACACAGTATTCTCACCCAGAATGGTGACTGCCAGTGTAGCAATAGTGCCACATGGGAAGCATGATTTTTTCCCCACACTGCCGGGTGCTTTTTGGCTTTGGATGGGCTGCTAGGGGCAAAAAGGAGTATCTCCATCTTCGGGTGTTTTAAAGACTCATCTGGAGAAAGCCACAGACCCACCATCATGTTCTAACTACCATGTTTTCCCTCTTGTGTTTCTATCTGATCAGATCACAAAATAGCATCCCTGCAGTGGATCACGAAGGAGGTAGGAGTTATGAAACAGATGATTTTGAAGGTGACAAAGCCACTAGAGAGCAGCATGGTCCCCTGTATCTCTCCAGGGCTCGTAAGGTCCTTCAGACTCTTCCTCAGGTTTTGCATACACGTTGCCTCTATCAGGGAGCCCCCAAGGAGGGGGCTTTCTAAGCACATCCCTTTCTAAGCACATCCCCTTTGCCATGGCGGAAGCTGGAGGTACCTTGCAGTCCTGGCAGCACTCTCCACGGGCACACTCGGCTCCCTCTCGCAGCTGGCACGTGGTGGCATTGCAGCAGGGATCAGAGCACTCCTGCAAGGCAAGAAGGCACAGGGACTGGCCATTAGCACGCTCTGGTGCAACTCTCTCATGAGCTGCTCACACATGCAGCAAATAGCTTAAATTTCACTCTACTGGACAATGAACCTGGGGCTGCTCAGAGTCAGGCATCCACCCTGGGCTCAGTGGCCTTTCAGCATCAGATAGGAACATGTCCTTGGGGGAATCCAAGAAAGCAAGTTATAATGGTTGTTCAGTTTTGGTACAGGAACCACCCAAGAGCCTGTTTGCATGAAAGTTGCATGTTCTTGAGACAGAGGCAAAAGGACCTGTTTTGGGGCCACAGGCCCAGGCTGTCTGTAAAGGTGCTGCAGGAAAAGGAAATGCATTGACAGCTAACAAATATTGGCCTTCCTTTAGCTGCAGGCTCCCAGGAGAAAACCCCACTGCCACAAATCCATGCAGGGAGAGCCAGAAGAGCTATCACTGAGGGATTTAACACAGGCACATCACCGGGCAGTTTGTCTCAAATCTTCCCACCACAGTACAATGATGCATCTCAGATGTGATGCTCCTAACGGTGAGGAGAAGCTGAGCAAGGCTTTTGAAAGAATGCCATGCCATGATGACCCCTTGCTGGGATCATCTTTTGGTAGAGGGTAGGTTAGGGGATATCTTCCCAGGATTATCCTTCCTAGGAACCCTCCCACAAACACCACATCCAGTTACATGCAACCAGCACGTGTCAAAGCCCCCCTTTGTTGGCAACCTCTCAGTAAGTGATCGTACCTCCGGTGCGCCACAGTCGCACTGCTCTCCTCGCTCTACAAACTGGTTCCCACACACGGGCCCCCCGTACAGCTCATCGGCCTTGGGGGCGTTCAGCAAGCAGCTGGTCCTGGGGTCTCCGAGGAACTGCCACATGTCATGTTCGCTGCAACTGCTGAAGAGCTTGGGGTAAACCAAGCTTAAGGGAAGAGAAATAGGTGATCACAACCAGAGATAAGAGCCTTGGGGCCTTTGCAGCTGTCATCCCAGACAGCACCTGCAGGAACTGTCTCCAGACACAGGTGTAGCTTCAAAGATTGAAGTGGTCAATGTGGATCTAACCTCAGATGTCTCAAGAGCTTCACCCTAGGTCTCACTGGGACAGTGCCAGGAGATACTTAGAGACATCCACTACATCCACTAGGGGTATTCCCCTTTCTCGTTCACTCACCCAACACTCGCTGCCATAACGCAGCCTCCATCAGCTTTGGGGACAGGACAGTGACAGCTAGCAATGTCTTCATCATGAGACATCCCCAGATTGTGCCCCATCTCATGAGCCATGGTGGATGCAGCACCAATAGGATTCTCACTGTGGTCCTGTGGAACAAGAATGAGATTCATCCATCTCCTTTGAATAGCCTCTCTGAGAGACCCATAATTGCTCTTTAGCAGTTCAGTGTCAGGACTTGGTGCTGTCTGCAATTCATTTCCTAACATTACCATGCCAGCATAAATGAAGATGAAAGCTGGGCTGAAAGCTGAAGATGAAAGCCCACAGTTTCTGGAGATCTTCAGACTGGGCTCTCAGGAGTGTAAGACAACAAGTACATATATATATATGTATATGTACATGTATATATACATATATATGTATATACAATATGTGTATATATAGTGGCTACCCTGAAATGAAGGTTTTATGGTGGTTCTGGCTCATGTGCCAGAGGACACCATTCCTGGGGTGAGATGGAGAAACTGAGGTCTGAGGACTAAGGTGCACAATGAGGATGACTGAGGAGGGAGTGTAAACCATGTCCTAACCATTGGAAAGGCAGTGGGAAGAGACCTGTGTCTATGGAGTAGCTCTGGGAGGCTCTCTGGATGACTCAGTTATATCAGAGGCCTGCTCAGTGCAGGTGCCCATTTCTGCTTCCCACAGCCATCCTTCCCTCTGGCCATTACACATCTCTCAGAGTCAGTCCTTCCAGGATCTCTGATGCCAGGGACAAGATTTAGATCTGGAAACATAGTCTGGATGAGCAGAGCCCAGCGCCTCAGCCCGCACATTTGCCCCTGCTTGATCATGGGATCACTGCTGCCATCGTGGAGCATGCCTAGGCAGTAAGACCTACCTGATTGACACCACCTGAGTCCCTGGTGCACATTGCAAGCTTCTTTGCGAGGCCTACGGTTGTTCCATGGAAGTCTATGCCCCTGTGGGAAGAAAACATGTCAATGAGCATATGACCCACATGCTAACAAGGGCAGAAGGCAGAAAAGGTGCCTGGGTGCCCAGGGACCGCCAGGGCAGGTCAGGTCCTGTCTGATGCCCCTACGTGATGAGCTGGGCGTTGTCATGTTTCTTCTTCTTCAGCAGTTCTGTCTCCCGCCAACGGAGGAAGTTGTCCAGGGTCGCTTCTGGGTTGGGACTCACGATGATTTTGTCCTTGTTGTTCCACACCTCTAAGCCAATCAAGGCCACACGCAGGTGAAGAGACTGATAAAGCTGAGACGGGAGAAACCCCAGAGACAGCACTTGGATTTAAGGTGCACAGCAGAGGAAAGGTCCCATCCATCCCAGGAACCTGTGATTCAAGCCCAAGCTCGCTAGTCAGGCAATACCAGACTGACATCCCAAATATATCAGACCCTACCACAAAGCAATGGGACCTTGAGCGACCTAGTAAACAGGGTTTACACAGGAGTCTGGCAATGGCCACCCATTCCTATGGTGCTACTGGATAGCAAGGCTAAAGCAATGAGAGCAGAAAGCTCATCCATCCATTTCCAGAGGCCTTACCTGCCCTGGTACCCACTCCAGCTCATGAATCGATGGGGAAGGCATCCTGCCCAGAAGCTACAAGGAGAATTTTGTCCCTATTCCCTTACAGAGATGACTAGCAGAGAGCACTATGGCAGCCTTTTCTTGCTCTTGAGGATCCATCAAAGAGCAGTGTTCCTTTTAAATCTGCTTTGCACACCTTGCTGGCCACTGGATTTGGTCATTATCTAGTAGACCACCTAAGGGATTTGAGATTTCCTCCAGCTCTGTCATTTAATCTGCTTTGTTCTCTGCTTCTTGCTTCACTGCCATATTCATTGACAATATTTTTCTACTTCCACAGCAGGAAGCCTTCTCCTATAGGGGGCTGGGAACCATGCTGACACTGTGGGGTCTGCACATATGCAATCTGGGCAGATCACAACCCCTGAACTCACCTTGTCAACGTGGTTCACGATTTCCTTCATGCGGTTCTGCACCATGCGCAAGTCCTTGTACTTCCTGAACTATGGGAAAGAAATGGAGAGATTTCCAGGTTGCCTTCCACCTGGGAAGAGAATGAATTGACAAGAACCAACTCCCTCTCTCTTACCTCCTCGTTGTCCACGACCAAGATCAACTCCACAGACCGAGGCCCTTTGTGTAATGGAGCTGATTTCTGAAAAGGAAGATGAAAATGAACGCAAGAAGGAGCTATGCAGCTAGCCATCCCGTGGAATTTGTTAGCTCCTGGGATATCTTCTTGTCTTACTCAGGATTAGTAGCTCTCCTAGCTCTGATTCCTGATAATATTTTGCAGGGTCTTTCAGACACCTTCCAACATACAAAGGAAACCTCCAGCCCGCTACTGATGGAAGCACTAGAGAGGTTCTGCAGGTGTCAGTGGCATACAGAGAGCACCTGCATGGGTCACACAGGGCAGCGGAGGGTTCATGGATAGAAAGCTGTTCCTACTGATGGTACAGGATCTGAAGACTTGTTCATACCAGAAGCAAGGCCATTGAGACTGGTTGGAACCTGTATTTGGGTGCCCGATTGGCAACAGTTGGGTGGGAAAAAAGGAGCATCATCAAGAGATGCAGTGTGGTCCAATTCCTCTCCCGGCCTTTCAGAGACAGGCTCTTGGCACTTGCAAACTCAACTATGGCAAAGAGGAGCAATGTAGTTCCTAACCCAGTGATGGAGCTTCATGGCTGCAGCAATTTTTGGTTCGTAGTCATATTCCAGGGTGGCACTAGACTCTTGGCAAGTGCCACGCTTCATGCGCAGGTGAGCTGCTCTGTACACTGCATGCCATCCGGTCTTGTCCTCACCCAAGGGTTCCAGCACATAGACAGTCTCATTTACATGGAAAAATCCACTGCCAAAACATAAGGAAAGACATTGGTTCAACTAGGGGTTACACACAGAGCCTCCAAGACAGACACACCTCATGTGATGCTGTTCTGAGTACAGACCAACAGGACATGTCTGGACACTGCACACACTCCTGGGACTAACTCTGATACAAAACATTGCTGTCAAATCCCAGCTAGGAAAACACCCATTGCTTTCCCTTCCCTTGTCATAGGCAGGATAGTAACTTGGATGAGGCAGAGGCCACTGCTGCAAAATGGAGCCCTCCTTGGACTTGCCCAGAGATGAGGGGCAATAGGAAACACGTTCATAGCACTTGTTCTTGGAGATTGTGGAAGTATAGGCTGGACAAATGGACAATTAGGAGGTGGAAAACTGACTGAGCTGCCAGGATGTCATGACAGTGATCCATGGCTCAGCATCTGTGGACCAGCACTTTGGGCAGCAGAAATTTGCTGAAGCTCAGCAAAGAGTGCCTGATGCTGCCGGGTCAGAGTTTTAAAAAACACTTTTAAGTGTTTTTTTAATACGGCTCCTAATCAGCTCTGACCTTCAAGATGCTTTCTATAAGGTGTTGCAAACGTGAAGGAAAAAAGTAAAATCCATCCCTATGACCACCACAAGTCTAATATAATAATAAAATAACTAATAACAAGTCTAACAGTCTCAGCCTGCTAAGCTGAGACACGTTGGCAGCCTTATAGTGAAAATACACAGGCTGGGCTTGTTGTGTCTTTCTGAATCTGCATTATACCCACATAAGATATACTCACATTATACTCCACTTAAGAAGCAGGCTGAGAAGTAAGAGTCAAGCTCTTGCTCTAGGGAGCTAACTCACAGCTGGCTGCCTGTGCGTTTTCATTCCAGGCTTTAAGCTACTGAGGTCAACATTCAACTGAGGTTTAACATTCCTACCACGCAGAGAAAATGGACCATTTTTCGCCCCCCCCCCCACAGTGAAAGTTGAGTTCTCTCCTCCATCAGGTCAGGCCCAGAAGACAGGGGCTTTGCCACAACGAGAGTCAGAGAGTCATTGTTGTTCGTGATCAGACCCTGCTGACTCACTCAAGACCAGGGCTTTGTCACACAGGCTCACCCTTACACAATGTTTACTCTTTCATGAGAGGCACTGCAACGTGCAGAGAAAATGAGCAATGCCCTTCTGGGTCCTGGTTTGGTGCTGCCCACCTGGCAAAGCTGCTGGAGCTGATTCACTTTTCCTGCTCGCCCTTGCCCCATTCAGCGCCCTTGGTAGATCAGAAGTCCTACCTGAGGCCGCTGCAGGTGCTGATGCTGGCTGCTGAAACGGCATACCCCTGAACGTGACCTTGATAAAAGCAATGATCCTGCAAGACAGAAAACAGATATGTCAAGGCAATCTGCACCATACTGGAAGCAGAGAGAAGAGCGAGAGATGCTGAAGGGTTCAGGACAGCGACCTTCAAGGAGGGCAGAGCACACCACACTGTGTGCCACCAGCACCTGCACTTTGCAACCTCATCCTGAAGTTGAACTGCACTGTCAGTGGAGCCTTCCTCACCCTAAAACCCACTCTTCCAGGATCCCACTGCAATGCAAGCCCCATACCTGAATGTCTGGTTTCTCTATGATCTCTGTGCCATCATCTGAGTAATGTGTCTCCGTGTAATGCTGTCCAAGCAGCTCCCTGCAAGAACAGGAAAGGGAACATGTTAGCAGTGACAGCTCCTTTAGGGAGAAGATGGGAAGCTGATGTGCATATTGCAGGTGGGCTCAGCATAACTCTGGACCTCACAGGTGAAATCCTGCCTACCTCATCTGCGGCACAGTGAGACCTAGATCAAGAGGCTGAAGGCCTGGACATTATATTTGGATATAACAGGCCAGGACTTCACAGGGAAAAATAAGTATTTGAAAACTATATAAACAAGTCTCCCAGCCACTCCAGCCCTCTCTGCCCACTAGCACTCACATGTTCTTCTCCAGGTGCAGAACATAGTCCTTGCCTTCGGCATGGATGCTGTAGAGGACATGGTCTGGATAGATGCTCTGCATGAAACAAAATGCCAGCACAAACCCGCTGTTACCAGGAGCACAAATTGCAAAAGGCTTATATTTGTCCAAATACATCCCAAAACACGCACCTAATAAGGCAGGTGACTACGGGATGGGGACTGACTAGCTCTCTTGTCACTGCCCAGAGGCAATGTGCACACTCATCCCAAAGGCACCCAGCAAAGATGCAGGAAATTAGAAGGAGCGCAAGAAAGTTTCCCGACAAGAACGCAATCCCAATGCACGCTGAGATTAAGAATGAGTCATGGCAGCGACGAAGAAGAGAGTCAGCAAAGGCTGGTTTCCCCTGTATAACACATGGCCAAAGACAGGCACACAAGGAGCTGAAATTTCGTGTTCATCAGTTGCAAGAGCTCTTTTTTGGAACTGCAATGGGCACTTGCTCATGGACAGAACATAAAGCTCTTCAGTGCACAAGTGTTTTTATTGGTAGAGACTTCCTTATCTGAGGCTGATCTAACATCCTGAGCTCTATTGCAAGTAGACTTAAGACCAATTTGCATCAGATATCTCACAACATCGACAAAGTGTGGGTGGAAGGAAGCTCAAGGAATCTCTGGTCCAACCTCCTGTCGCTAGCACTGGGTCATGGTAGCCCAGTCTAGCCCTGAAATCCCCAGGACAGAGAACCAGCACCTGCAAAGAATGTTCCCCCTCTGGAGGAAACCACCTCCAAGGGATATTCTCTCCCTGGAGGAAGAAGTGTTTTCTGAAGTCCCATCTATGCTCCCTTGTGATGTCCATACTTCCATGGATGTCCATGGATGCTGGGCTCCAGAGGGGTAGATACTATCCACTAGAAACCATCTAAGCAGGACAGCAGGACCACAGGGAGACACCACATTCACTCAGTCCCCTAGTGTGGCGCTCCATGTCAGGCTGCGTCTTTGGCGCCACGCTGGACCTCCTCGCTCACCACACCACCAGGGAAAGGACGGCTCCCTCAGAGCATTTCCTCAGCTCTTGCAGGGACCTAATGTGAGAGACCACGTGAAAGGCAAAGCAGCAGCTCCCTGCAGGGCCAGCATTCCTCCTGGATGAGGTGTTCGCCTCTCCCCAAGGAGGATGACAGTAACGATTAGCATATGAAGGCTCAGTGCTCCCCCGAGGGCATCTACAAGCAGAGCGGACGGGGAGCTGGGGTTAAGCGGGAGGTCCTGCTGTCTCAGCACTGCAGCCACATCCAGCTAGGTCAGGGAAAGGCTTTTCCGGTGAGTCAGTTGCCCTCAATTCCACCCCGTCTATGTTTCCAATTGGAAACGATGCTTGGAGGGCCAGGCTGCTGGCCACAAAATGTCCTCTCTGCAAGCTGAGCGAGTCCCACCGGCTCTCCTTGGAGGTAGGGCAGCCCAGGCAAGCATATCCCTCGCACAGCATCAGCATCTTGCTGCCATGGTCCCTGCTACGTTTTTCTCTTACCAACGGGTGTCTCGGGTGTCTCGGGTGACGTGGCCTCCCCTTCCTGTGTCTGCCAACAAAGCGACCCGTTGTTTGTGCTGGCCATGCCAGAGCCAGCAAAGGCCTTAAGAAATCACTGAAAAGCTCTTGGAAGAGGGGCAGGGGGACAGCAGGGAGAAGAACCGCAGTGCAAGTTTAAAAAAATAAATAAATAAATGAAGGAAAGAGAAAAGAAAAGAAAGAAAAGATGAAACTTTCCAGAAGCACCTCCTCTCTGATGAGTAAGGGTTTTGTAAGTGCTCCAAATGGGAAGGCTTTGAAAGCAGAGCGACTCAGTCCTGCCTGTGCCAGAGTCCTACTGACCTCGTGACTGCCGAGCAAGCAAAGGCAGAGCTGCGCACACAGCACATGGACTAGGACTTCATTCCAGCTGGTTTGATGAAGAGGAGACCCAAAGAGCTTGCAGAGGATTCAGCTATGATTGATCTGTCCCAGTGCAGCAAAGGGTATTTCTTCATCTGGTGAGAAGAGGCCACACGTCTCCCTGGGCCTGGGGAGAAGGGCTCCCCACACCAGGCTGATTCTACCTTGTGGTGGATATCAGCAGAGCTGCGTCATCAAAGAACAGGGGAAGAAAGCAGCTCGCTGGGCCACTGCCACCCTCTGCCCCAGCTCCAGCCACACATGTCCACCTCAGTGAAGAAGGACTCACACAGCTCCTCTGACCTCGATGCTCTCATCAGGCATCCGCCTGCCCAAAGAGTCTTCTTCACCCATCTCCTTCCCTCAAGGAAGTTGTATGTAGGCTTCAAGTGGGATACCAAAGAGACTCCCCTCCACATCTCCCAGCTGCCCCGTGCCATTGCTCCACTTGTTCTGCTAAGTCCCAGTGATTCCTGCAAAGCACTGAGCTGAGCTTGGCAGGAGCTTTGCTCCCTGCATTCAGACAAAGGATTCTCCTTCTCCTTCTTGCCTCATCTGGCTTTGAGGCACGGCAAGGAAAATCAGCAGTGATGTGTAAGTATAGGGTGACACTGGGTCCTATGGCTAGAAACAACATTGTCATCAAAACACGTCTCTTGAGTGCGAGGAATATACAGGTGTCCTCCATAGACCAGTTTAACTACAAAACCTGATATGCCTCTACTCAACTTCTTCAAGTAACATCCATTTAACCAACTGTCTCAACCTAGCACTTTTTGAAGGTCCTTCTCCTCCTCTGTTTTCAGGTCCCTTTGTGTGGCAAGTCTACACACACCCTTCTCACACCCTATCCCTACTAAGCAAAGTTGATGACTCGGGGTAGGAGGGCAAAACCATGCCCTTTGATGAAGGCTGGTGTCTCAGGCAATCCTGTGCTGCCAGAACCTGGTTTCACCCAACTATTTCATTTCCAGCCTTGCACAGAAACTGCCCTTTTGGTCACCCATCTCCATTTCAGATAAGGTTTTATTGGTGGATCATCCCCACCGAGAACCACGTCCCCAGCCAGCATTGCTAAGAGAGCAAACTCAGGGAGGAAGAAGGAGGAAATACTTCAAATGGCAGGAGATTTTACATCCTTAATACATCAGCAGCCAGGCGAGACCCCCACCGACAGTGACGCTGGGGACACGCAGCTCCAGACAGCACGTCCCCTCCCACACTACCGCGTGCCCGTCTACATGCCACCAAGCACTGTGCCCATGGAAAGGAGGAGGACGTGCAGTTCGGCGAGCTCTCTTTGCCGTGGCATCAGTGCCGGGGGAGAGAGAGAGAGACGTTCAACATGCCTGGCACCAGATGGTGCCTCTAAATAGCCGGGAGAACGTTCATCTCGTGGACAAGTTTAGGTTTCTGGAGCAGAGAAAACAGATGCTTTCAGGGAGTGTTTTTGAAGCTATTTGACGAGAGAAGGGTTTGAAACCCTAGTGAACGTGCTGTAGGAAGAGCTTACTAGGAAATGAACGTCCTCAGCCTCCCAGTCTTATCAGGTGCTAAAGTCAAGACTTTTTTAGTACAAAAAAAAAAAAAAAAAAGAGAGGGAGAGAGAGGGAGAGAGAGGGAGAGAGAGGGAGAGAG
>JAVCKT010024399.1:0-17852 GCA_032273925.1 Rhynchotus rufescens | reverse complement strand
GGGCGGCGCGGCGGGCGATGAATGGCTTCAGCACCGAGGAGGACAGCCGGGATGGGCCTCCCGCCGCCCCCTTCTACGGCCAGAGCTGCTGCCTCATCGACGACGGCGAGCGCTGCGCGCGCCCCGCCGGCAACGCGTCCTTCAGCAAGCGCATCCAGAAGAGCATCTCGCAGAAGAAGCTCAAGCTGGACATCGACAAGAGCGTGAGTGGCCCCCGCGCCGCCCCTGCCGCGGGGAGGAAGAGGCGATGCGGGTTTCCCCCCCTCTGCCGGCCCTTGTGTAGCTGGGAAGGGTTGGTGTCCTGGGGAGGGGGATTATTAGGAGGAAAAGGCGGGGGAAACGCTCTGCCAGGAGCCCGTCTCGCCGCATGGAGCAGCCCGCGGAGCCCGTCGTGGCCCCGGGGGGCAGCGCGGGAGCCCCCGGCCCGCCGCGGGGAGCGGGGCAGCCCGGCGGGTTTGCGGAGGAGCCCCAGGGAGCAGCCCTGTGGTCAGAGCGCTGCCCTCCGTGTGCTCTTCGCGCCCGGGCTTTAAAAACTCACACAATTCGCACACAAAAAATTCACGCAAAAAGGTGAAATTTCAAGTCGGGCTGTTTCACGGTTCCTCCGCTTGGTTGGGTTCCTTTTATGCTGGCAGAATGCGAATATCTTGTGAAGGGAGAGGCTAAATTTGAAAGGATTCAGCCTGCTTTCTTCTCTTTATTTCTAATGAAACCGACAACGAAGGGGGAATGCGGAGCTGGCTGTATCAAGTGATTTCAAATCTAGGATGCATCGGCTGTCTGAGCTATTTGTGCCTTGCTGCTCTCAGTTAATAGTGACTTTTGTGATCCATTTTTATGTATTTACTAATCCGTGTGAGATAGTATCTGTTAAAAATGGGTTTCCATAATAGGGTGAGCTGCAGGAGAAAAGACTTTTCTAGTTTGCTTGTTTTAACTGAGGTTTTATTCTGACTTGACTTTGAAATGACTCAAATTGTTAATCTCATGTATCACTCAAACAAGAAAGCTGAGAAATACAGAACAGAATACCATTTTTCTTAACCACTGGTAGTAACGGCTGAAGCAACTACCCTTCCGGCAGCCAGTCGTTCCCTGCCTCCCGCACCCTTGACATGTAACTGCAGCCATAAAAAAGGAATTATGAGCAGACATTCAGGTTCAGCTGGAGTTCTTGAGTCCGTCACTTCCCTTGTCTTTAGTGTTTGTAATGTAAATTATCATTAATTCAAGAGTATGATAACAGTATATTAGGGTTTAAGATTAGAATTTCGTTATTGTCAGTGGTGAGATAGGAAGTGTGCCTCTAAAATCGTGGTGTCCTAAGTGGCTGCTGTTGGATGCTCGTTTTATAGTACCTGTGTTGATTGTTTTTTTACCACTTTTGTTTCTTAGGTGAGACATCTGTATATTTGTGATTTCCACAAGAATTTCATTCAGAGTGTCCGAAACAAAAGAAAGAGGAAGACAAGTGATGATGGAGGTGACTCTCCTGATCATGAAACGGATGTCCCAGAGGTTAGTAGGGTCAGAAGTGAGTGTCAGTTGCTTTGCAGATTTTGAGCATGTTGCATCTTGGAAATTTTAATGAATCTGACAATGTATAAATTTTAAGATGTAGTTTCGTTGAAACTTTCATGGTTTTAAACTCATTTCTCATTGGATGAGCTCTTTGCACATACAAAGATTCCTGTAAGTACAGGAATGATAGTGTAACTCTACCGCTCCACGTATGCAGAGATTCCAAACACTGAGCTGTTAAAATAGTGTTGAGCACTAATCTTCTTTTAAAGGTAAAAACACAATATTTTTAGCAATGGCTGGTTATTTGTTGTTACGATTGTTTGTTACCCAGCATATATCATCTTGCAAAGCTGCTAGAGTCTAGTCACTCTGTTGCTGTGTGCTTGGGTTGATGGAGTCCAGAGTTGCTGAACATCCCCAAGCCTTTTTATGATAAATGGCATACAATCTTTTGATTCCATTTAAACCTACCTTCAAACCACAGATGAAATTCCTAAAGTCTTTTTATTTCTGTGCTACAAAATCCCTAGAATAATCTCTTTTCTCTGCCACTGCTTGCAGTATTTGCTTTGGTGATGTTTCTGGTACTAGTGACACTGCAAAAATTTGTGCAGAGGAGATGCTCACAGCAGAGCTCTCCGCTGGGGCTGCTGCAGGGGCTGGCACAAGGCGTTTTTGCTCTGGGAAAGCTGGAATTGTTTGTTTTGCCAGCAAAACAAATGTCCGTGCCGGGGGTTCTGGATGAGAAAGTATGTGTAGGGTTGGGGGGATCGTGTTTGGGAGTTGTTTTCTTTTTGGAGTCTCTATTTTATCTTGTTCAGTACCAGAACTTTTCAGTGTAGGCTTGCCCTTAGTTAACAGAATGATTTAGTGAAGAGCTAATGAGCATTTACAAACTTTAGCTGTGTCAAACATGCAGATTGTTCGGTGGCTGAAAAATGACACATCACATAACAAGGGGTTCTGCAGTGTATCAGACGTAATGCCCTTTCTTCTTGGTTTTCAACAGAGCTTCCTTTTGTCTTTGAAGCATGGCCTTTCCCACGTGATCTTCATCTTCCTTCCTGTAACCTCCCCCTGCTTTTAAATTCTCTACTTCCTATTGAAATCTTTGAATTTATTTCTTCTCCGTCCTTGTACTCTGCTTTATGTCACAAGCTGTTTGTTCAGTGCCTGCTAAAGTGATGTCTCATATGTGAGCTTTTTAAACCTTCTGGGATGGGAGCAAAAGGCTTCCCTTTGTTCAGAGGTTGCAGACGTTTAATTGAGAGCAGAAATTGGCCAGCAGTTCTGTTGACAGCAAGTGAACCAGAACAAAATTTTTTATTTCCCCAAGGAAAATACAGTTTGGTCCTTTAATGTTAACAAGCACAAAATAGACTTGTCACTAAGGCAAGCTGATATGGTTCTGAATATGGTCAAAGAGCAGTTCTCTTGAGGTAGAAAGTATTATATTTAGATAACTTTGCATTTCTACGTAATAGAAATCAAAGGTGGTGCTCATTTCCCGTCTCTGCATCACTTCTAGGTTGACTTGTTCCAGCTCCAAGTGAATACACTGCGACGTTACAAGAGGCATTATAAGCTGCAGACTAGGCCTGGACTCAACAAGGCTCAACTAGCAGAAGTAAGCGATGACAGAAGTTGTATTATCTATGTTACTAAAAAACTATTTTTCCTTCTCTGCTCAAATGTGCATTTCTTGGACCTTAGTAACACTAGTGACGCTGTGACTCTCGCAGGTTCAGGGGATGGTGCTGACAAGAAGCTGCATGCTTGCTTTCACCTGAGGCAACCGTGGAAGTCTTGGAAGCTGCCTCTTAACAGCATGCCTTAGTAACTCGCTTTTCTCTGCTGCCTTTCTCCCCTTGTTTATAGTCAGAGTCAATTATAGTCACCTTTAGGGAAAAAAAAAAACAGATCATACTTCCTAGTGGCCTGCATATTAGTCTTGCTGAAACTCAAACTTCATGCAGTTATTTTCCTCACAGCCGCTTGAACTTGTTGGAATTGCTTGTTATTAAAGGCAAAATCACTGTCTGTGACTTCAGATTCTGTATTTCCCTCCCTTAGCCTGGCATTTTGCAGTTCTTTAGCTCCATAAAAGGCCCTTTCCTTAAGGCCTCTCCTGGTTCTTTCACACCACATGGGATATTTGTTAAAAGCACAGTTCTGCTGTTTTGGCTAGTTGTGCTTGGTATGCATCTGCTCTGTCTCCTGAGCTGGTCTGAGCAGAGAGGCATTTGCTCAGAAAAGTCTCCTCTAAGCTTGGAGAAATGGTACCAGATGGGCTTTTGCAACTGTTTGCCCAAAGATTCAAAAGTTTTGCTTTAAAATAAAAATAAACCAAAAATAAACCAAAAAAAAAAAAAGTCCAGGAAAACACTCTTGCTCTTCTGGAGCTCTTCCATCATCCATCTACCAAATGAATGTACAGAATGTATAGGGTAGTGCATGGAGAAGTAGGATATATGTATGTCCTCAGTAGGAGATCTGATTTGTCATATTCTAACTAACCAGTCTGTAGTTTCTCAGTTACCTCCTGCTGTGAAGTACCACATACATAGGCAATTTATCATAATATTCCCAGAATGGGGAAAAAAAAAAAAAAAACTGCTATGCAAGCCAAAAATAACTTTAAGGGGAGCCTAACTGAAAGTTGTCACACACTTCCCAGATTTCCTGTGAGGTCTGAGCAGCTTTGACCCTACGCTGGATCCTCGTCCAGCTCCCATGCTTGACTCACTGCTGCCTGAGGCTCTTAGACACCTGCTGCTAACCCACCGTAAGGAAAATTCAAACTTCCCTAAATCTTCTTGGAGTGACTCGTTGCTCAGCCTGCATCAAAATCCAATTCTGGAGCTGTGTTGGGTGCCAAAACAGTGCTTCTCTGTATGAGAAGCAGATCTTCTCACCAGTTTCAAAATGTTGCTGACATCCATTTTCCAAGAAAAAGCAGCTAATGGCTCATGGTTTGTTTTCATGTCAAGGAAGGGTAGCCCTAGGTGAACCCTGAGCCTCCCACTGCGAATATCCTGATCATCCTTCCTTGCTTCAGTGAAAGTTGACCCAGGCCTTTTCCTTTGGACAAAGAGTCTCATTAGCTTTGCTGTTGATTCTAAATCTTTACTGTGTCTGACTCATGCAGAAAAGTGTTCTACATTCTCATGTAAAATACTGAAATGCAGGTAAAACTTGCTCTCCAGATAATCTCGGCATGAAGTGCCACTTAGGAGAGGCTATGCTGCTTTGGCAGGAGGGCATTCTGGCTTCCAAATTCCACTTGTAGGTTGGCTGCAGATACTGCTGACATGGCAAGACTGGGCTTTCTTCGTCTGCACGTTCCAGCTGTAAAGAGAAAGAGAGGTAAATGAGGACTGACAGTTTGAATTGGTGCATGTTTACTTAAAAGTTTATTACGCTCAGTGGCCATAAAATCAGTTTTGGAAAGTGCAGAGAATCCCCAGTTATGATTATATCTACTTTCTAATTTCAGAATTTCTCTCTCTTTACATGTTGTCCTTCTAGACTGTCAGCCGTCACTTCAGGAATATTCCTGTGAATGAGAAAGAGACACTTGCTTATTTTATCTATATGGTGAAGAACAACAAGAGCAGGCTGGATCAGAAATCAGAAGGTAGCAAGCAACTAGAATGAAGATTAACAGACCTTGGAATAAGAGAGACCTTGAAGGAACAGATGGTATTGTGCATTTTAGGTATATAAAAACTGTTGAAGTATATTGTAAATTTTTTTTTAAAATGCAGTAAGTCTGGATGACAGAAAATATAGACATTCTTATCAGGAATATTTGAACACATGTGACCAGCATGTTTCTGAAGACTTCTCTTCCCCTCATTTCAAAATCACATTGGAATAAAGGAGTGAGGTTAATGGAGAAATAAAGCAAATCTCTAGGATTGTGGAGTTGTCAACTTGGTGTTTTAAACCATTTCTGGAAAACTGCATCTCAGTGCAATTTAGATCACAAATGGAATTCATTCACTGCATTCAGACTGCACCACAAAACCACCATGCAATTTATCTTGGCACAGGACTGGAATAGCAGCAGAGCAAAAAGTCATGATCAAGGTGCATGGGTCAGAAATTTCTCTGAAGTTTGGTCCCCACCTGCACATGATTTGTCTTGCCTTGAGCCCGTGCTTCAAGTCCCAAGCTTCTACAAACGCTTCAGCACACCAAATCTACTCCAGTGAATGTTACTTGTCCAATCTGATTTTATTATTTTCCCAACATGGAAGCCAAATAACTAATTGAAACCATTTTTCTATTTTCTTTTATTTAAGAACTGCTACTTAATTGTCTGTAAGCATTTGAGAACTTCTGTGTTTCCTCAGAATGTGGTATGAAGGCAAATGTAGCTTTATTTGCTGGGTTTGATCATGTTGGTAGAAGTGCTTATTTAATTCACTCCATTATGTGCATTTTCCTTACATTCAAGGCTCAGCACTGGTAGGTGAAACAGCAGGTTAGGACATCTGCCTTTTAATCTCTTCATCAGGTCACGTATCAGTCACAAGTGACGTGGATTTTATACTGAAGTTGGTCTTTAGCAGATGTCCCAAAACTGCTGCATAGATCAGTGTTCTCAGCAGTCTCCATTAAGCATAAACCGCATTTCTGTTAATGGCTTTAGCACCGTAACTAGAGCAGTAAATTAACTGGAGCATGTTGCATTTCATCTGTCTTTGAAGGTGGACAAAAAGTACCGAGTCCCTCATCTCTTGGGAGCATTGCACGTGCTTTCATAAGGTATCTGTGAAACGGACTGGGGTGCTGGTGCTCGCCACCTGGGCACTGCGGGAGGAAATCACTCTGATTTTGTTATTTAAAGCCAAGGTGTCCTTATAAATAACACAGAGGTTATTTTGGCAAAAGGAGCTTATGAAAGTGCTGGTGGTGAATGACTGTTCTCCAGTGACCTCAAATTCTATTCAAGGGGATCTTGTGGTTTTTCTTTTTTATTACTTTTTACACACCACTCTGTTTCCTTGCTGTCCTAAACGATGTCTCCTTTCTGTTACAAGATGCCAAGATTCCTCTTAGAGAGTATATTCTCAACAAGCCTTAAGCAATGAACTGAGCAGTGGGAAATATCGGCTAGAATTTTGTCAAAAGCAGCTTTTAATATTCCAAAACTGGATACAGCTATGTTGAAGAACTAAACGTGTAGGTCAAACTCCCAGCTTGGTACTGGATCATATAAGGCATGAAGGGTTCACCCAGTGAAGCTCTTGATGAAGCTCTCCCAGGGTCTCTTTACCAATCAAGTCACTATTTAAAGCAAGCTGGTTGCATCAACTTTGAAGTGTTTGCTAATACTCCAAATACATGTGCAACAGAATTCAACACTTTTAATGTCTTGTGTCATATGCAGAAATATTCTGGTATGGTACGTGTCCCATTTGTGAGGTTTTGAGGAGCATGATTGTTTCAGCAT
The DNA here is from genome assembly GCA_032273925.1 of Rhynchotus rufescens. NCBI lineage: Eukaryota > Metazoa > Chordata > Aves > Tinamiformes > Tinamidae > Rhynchotus > Rhynchotus rufescens. The sequence goes on along the minus strand of JAVCKT010024399.1, from coordinate 10,867 downwards.
TTCCTCATTCGGGTCAGTTTGGATTTTAAGAACATCGGACAGAGGAGAGGTTTGAGGAATGAGGAGAGAATGTCTTATGTCATTATTTCATGAATGTTTAAAAATCTCCTAGTTACTCTGGTCCTTTCCTTATTGAAAGGATGGAATAATTCCCACATGAGCCAATGCGATCAGTCTTCTCTCATTCAGGACAGGTAGTTGAGAGGGATGTTCTCTGGGTACACGTTCCTCTTGAAAGTGAAGTGCTCATCAGAGGATATCACCAAGCAAAAAATGAGTTTCTGAGCTGAGAGTATTGCCTCATCATAACTTCTAGACCAAAATTGTAAAAATTGCCATTTGTTTAGGGAGGGAGACTCCTTTTTTGTTGTGGGATTTCTAAGAATAAATGAATCTGTTGCGTTGCTTTAGCAGGCAGCAGCAAAATGTTTCTTTTCACAAACATTGGGTGGCAGGTTCCATCTGTTCAGGGGTATTCACTGGCGTGACTTTGTGTGGAAGGGTTGTCCAGGAAATTTGCTTTTTGTTTTTCTTCCCCCCCTTCTGAAAATGGTCGATTGGTGTAAAATGTCATTGTTGTTGGTCTCACTCTTAAAGCAATTATACTTTTTGGAAAAAAAAAAATCTTAGTGAATTGTGATGATGAAAAGATGTTTACCAGCCATTAGCAGTCGTTTATGAGGTGGTAAGCTGGGAGGCAAGACACCAAAGAAACAGTCTTTGGCTGTCAGACCCCAGGGCCTTGTAAACCCTTGCAAATGCCTTATTAACTTGTTCTCAACTTAGCTAGAGCAAAAAGCCTTGAGCAAAGAAAGGCGACGTCTTTTTGGAAGGGGAGCCACTCGTGGCTGCCCCGCTGTAAACTGAAGTCACACGTCAATTCAGTAGCAATATCCATGTTCAGGGTGCCTGTGATTCTTGAAAAGCATTTAGTGTCTAATAACCAGAAAACGCAACAATGCAATTGTCATTCTGTGTGATACTAGTCTGTGTATTTGATTCCATATGCTGCATGCCAATTGAAAAGACTTTCCAACTTTTTTTCTTAAAAAAAAGTAATAATAAATTCAAAGTAAATGTGTCTGAACCTTGCACATGTGAAGCCATGAGGTAGGACATTTTCTCAGCACTTTTAAGATGGGACTCGTTGGAAAGGTGGAAGACCCAAATCGCTTTGACTGGCATAATGAGACTTTTTTTTCTTTTTTTTTTCTTTTTTTTTGCGTTTTAGTTTTCACAGATGGGCCTTAAATTCTGTCTAGCTTTGAACCATGGAGCACAAGCCTTGGGAGCATGGAGGATGATCCCATCACCTTCAATCTGTAATACTGGACCTTTATTTCTTATAAATGCCTGTATAGGTGACATTCACGCTGGGACGGAGGAGTTCAAGCCCTCCAGCCCTTGCATAACCTGTTTCAATTACACAGCCTGAATCAGTTCCCACTGAGGAGCTGCAGTCACTTCATTAGACTTATGATCAGATCCAAAGCCATTACAAATAATGTGGAAATATCTCTTCCAGGCTTCATTTTATCCTGTATGCCGACCCTCTGCTCTCTTTAAGGAAAGAAGAAATGGTGATTGCTGGTAATTATTGGCGTGAGCTCCACGCATTGGGAGTTTAAAGTGTGTGAAGACTTGAGCTGGTGGCATTTTGGTGGCTAGAAAGTGCCAATCTATCCCGCTTGCATGCAGTTTTCATGAATCTCTGCATCTCGAGGAATATTGTATACGAACCTGAAGTAAACGACTGCATTAAAAGATGATGTTTGTTTTGTTGGGCACTTTGGATGCTGGGCCTGAGGAAAGCAGAGGAGGCAGCTTGGTACTGCATGCCCCCATACTCTGGTGTCCCAGTTTTTCTTCGAGACGTGGATCTAATGTAAACCATTAGATACCTTGGTGTGCAAGGCTTGACCAAAATATATTGTCTGGCATTAAAAGTTAGTTTTAAGTGCAAGCTGGTTTGAGAGGCTTTGAAATCCAGAGCCCAAATAATGCCCAGTGAGCGTGTGCTTCAAGTAGGCCATGAGAGCAAAGAGAAGATGAAAGGGAGCATGGTCCCTGGAGAGCCTGGATGAAACACTTCCCCTGTGAGCAGCGCGGGGGAAGATTTGTTCTGTGTTAACTTTCCTAATGGCTGTTTAGTGAGAGGAGGAGAAGGGGGGAGCTGTGCACTTTATGTCTTTTGGTTGAGGCAAATGTGAATGCCAAGGGGAGACCTTCAGCAGCAGCTGCAGTTGGAGGGGGAAGGAGCCGGTTGCTGCAGGGCTGTGTGTTTGAACTGGAGGACTGTACTTCCCCGGAGCACTAACGTCACTTTACCCTGCAGTTTAAAAAACGTGGGTGAGATGAGGTGCAGCCCCTTGCAAAAGGAGGCCTTGTCCTGCCCGGAGCGTGGGCCGAGAGTCCCCGAGGTGGAAGGATGTTGTTGATGCTGCGCTGCTCTTGCCACGGATGCCCTTTAGCCACCTCTAGCTTAGTTAGGGAGTTTGCTTCCCATTTCCAAAGTGCAAATTAACTGTTATGATGTGAGATACTCCCTGCACCTTTTCACAGCTAACCCCGCTCTTGCCTTTTTGACCTGCCTGTTGCATTAAACGGTAGAAGAAAGTGTGGGGCGATTGGGCGATTCCTGCCTTAAACCTCAGCTTCCCTGGGAAGCTCATCCCATCCCGTAGCGGCAGCTGAGCCCTCGTGGGGCAGGGGTTGCTCCTGCCCTGGCCACGACGCTCCGGCACCCCAGGAGTGCAAGGGAGGCGCAGGCGAGTGGGAAAGCTGCCCCTGTGGAGGTAAGGTGACTTGCAGGGTGGCCTGGAGTGCTTTCAGCAGCCTCACTGGGAGAGAAGCGTGTTCCCTGCTCTGTTTCTGGCCTCCATGTGTTGTGCTGTTCTTATGCCAAATGTTTTGGACACCATGTATTTTTAACTGTAATATAGCTGTGTATTGTTAAAGCAACTCAGTAACATAGCAAAACCATAGAACTCCTTTCTCTGAGGTGTAGGAAATGTCCTGCTTCCACTGTGTACGAGCCTTTAACCCTGTACTGTCTGACAAAGATGAAAATGCCGAATTTCACTTTAATAAATGATCTATCTAGCAATAAGGTCTGCATTTCCCTCTGTGTTTACCTTTCTGCATTTAGAATATTGGCTGCTCTTTGCGCGGCTGTGTTGTGCCAGGCTTCTCTCATCCACTGCCCTTTGCCTCCCTGGACTGAAAACCTTGCGGACGTGGAGGGGAGGACGGTTCTTGCAGACCAGGGAATGGCAAGCCTGAAGTAGCAAAGCCAACTGATAGGTTTCTTTATGGCAAAGCTGTGTGGGGGGCGCAGATACGAGTCACTGATACCCTTGAATGTAACCAAAAGACCTCGTGAGCAAGATGAAGTCAGCTGGATAACCACGTTACCTCGTATTCCAGGGAATGCTGAGCTTTTCTGTGAGGGATTTTTCCACCTCTCAGGAACTGTGAGGCAAGTGCATCATCTTACTTGATTCACCTGTTTCATGATGAATCTCTTGCGTGTCTAAATCAAGCCTGAGTTTCTGCTTTCTTTGAAAACGGGCACATTTGATTTGATTCATGGAGCTGCTCCAGAGAGGTGCTGACCGGCAGCACCCCCGGGTTAAACCAGCTGAGCTGGGAGTGTCACTGCCGTCCCCTCTTTCCTAGTTAGGTGCTTCGTTTAGTTTAATTTCATCATTTCCCCACTTTGCTGCTCTTCCTGACCATCGTGTTGCAAATGTCGTGGCAAAGGCTTGCGGGTTTATTTTTTGTCTATGATGAGAAAATAATGCCAGAAACTGGGGTCCAAAAACTTTGCTTCAAAAGTTTTCTTGGAGAAGTTGTTTCTTTGCCAAGAAGAAGCCCCCACAGGACTTTGCATTCAAAACCGAGGAGGAATCTGTCCGATCTCTCTAATATATCTGTGCTGGGAAAAGGGGCAGACGTCGGCTAACGTGCTGAGCCTGGCGCGCCGTGCTGCCGTGCGAGGGCAGTGTTAGCTCGGGAACGCGGCGCCTCCGAGCCCGCAGAGTCCCCACGGTGCCTCCTCGGAGCTGGCTCTGCCTGTCGCGATCCGGAAGCAGGTCGTGCTGTAACGGGATGTGGAGGTCATAAAAACGGCTTGTTTGGGTTTTTCTCCTGACGGAGAATGAAGTTGAGCGTGTTGGATTCCCAGCCTGAGCCTTCCTCCAGGCTCCTTGCGAGGCTGATGCAAACCAGGCTTCGGTCCCTCTGCTCCCCAAATTCCAATAAGGGTGGCTGCTTCCCTTGATTCCAATCAAGAGGCTGCTTCTCTTGATTCCAATAAGGGGCGGCTGCTCGGCTCCGCCAGCACTTGGCCCCGCTTTGCCAGGAGCTGCGCCCGACTGCGCATCGTCCTTGTGAGCAGTGTTGGCTTCTGCCTTAAGCACCTCAGAGCCCCCTAATGGGCTTTCACTTCATTGCTTTGGCAGGTTTTCCAAGATCTGCTCCCTTGATGTGTTTCAGGAAGCGCTCCGTGATGGCTGCAGCATCCTCAGCAGGGAGCACCTAAGTGGAAACAGAGCTGCAAGTGGAAACAGAAATTGCAAGACAGGTAAGGAAGGAAGTGCCAGGTGGCTGAGATGGCTGCACTATTGGGTGACCAACGACAACCTGGGGACAGGGACAGAAAAAGCATCGGCGCATCCTCTCGCCCCATCACGGAACAAGGAGGAGGCTCACGAGAGGTACGTGAGCATCCACCTCTCTCCTCCTTGCACCAAGGGGCAACAAGCCCCTCTTTGGGAAGGGGGAGGCGCCCGGTTGCCTATCGGAGCCGCCTCGCTCCTGGTTCAGTTTGGCCTCTGTTTCCGCCAGCTCCCGCGCCCGCCCCAGCAGCGGGACCCGCTCTCCCTGGCATCTCGCTCTCCAAGGCGCAGCCTTTTGTTGGGCTGGGGTGGGAAAGGCCGGCCCCTGTCCAGGCCCTCTGCATGGAGACACGAGGGGAACAGCCCAGCATGTTCCCTTGCCACGGGGGCAACCAGCATCCCTGTCAGCATCCCAAACTGGAGCCATTCAGGAAGGTGGATCCAAACCCACCTTCACAATGGAAACATTTTTTTTTCCCCCTTGGAATTTCTAATAGTTTACTGGGCATAACTCCCAGCCCTCACACAGGAAACAGGGCTGAGGTTCGGGAGCTGTTCGTGCTCTGCTGCTGCCCTTGACTCAGCTCCTTCCCCTTCTCCTGCCCTCTGCTCAGCTGCCCCAGCTCCCTCACGCCTTGTGCTCCCTCAGCAGTGGTATCACCACAAGGACTCCCTAATCCTTATGCTATATTCTTAGTAAAATAAGGCCCCAAAGGCTCTGGATGTGGAATCGTTTGGTGTTAGCCTTACCCTGCTAGCTTAGTTCTTGTCCGTATTGCTGAGTGACTTGTTGAATGCACAACCCAGCTGTGAGCTTGAGTCTTGCTAATGGGCCTTCCGTGCAAAACCTGCTTCTCCAGTATCTGTCAGATGTGGGACCGAAATAGAGGGCCCTAATTAGTGAAGACAAGCAGAGCAGGGAGCTTGGAGCTTGATGCAAACGTGCACTAGCTCAAACTCATAACTCCCTCTGGCTTCTCCTTTTGGGAAGGGAGCTCCAGGCTGAGGCAATTACACCAGCCTGCTCTGGCCCTGCCCTCCTGGCTGCTCCTGTGGGTCAGTCACAGGCCATGAGAATTTTTGTCAAGGTAGCTGCAGCCTAAGGAAAAAAAAAAATCCCTTTTCCTCTCAATTCCTCATCTTTCAGCCACTAGTGACGCCATAAATTCCCCTAGTTCTCTGGTTACTGTAAAGTCTTTCAGGGTGGCCGGGGCTTGAATTCCTAACGCTAAAGAATTATCAGGCAAAAAGAAAACGTTATGAGCAAGGACCTTCCCTACCTCAGTCTGTCCCAGGGAATCAGCAGGGCTCCCAGTGCGTGTTCTTGCTTTGCAGGCCCCCAGCTAAACCCTCTTTGGTAACCGCCTGCCTCGCCCTCCTCTCTCCAGTAAATACCCTCCCACCAACCCTCGCTTCCCGCTTGCTCCAGCAGATCCACATGGATCTTGGCCCTGCTGAACAGCAGCGTCCTGGCTGCTCCAGCAGCTCCCACCTTCTCCCTCAATGTCTGCACTGAAGTTGCCAGGAGAGGCAACAGTTGTCCAAAAATGCCCATTCTGGAGATGTCACAGAGCCCTGCTGAGCAAAGGGCCCTTTTCTTTCCCATCCCAAGTTATAGGGCACTTATTTTTCGCTTCAGCTTTCACCTTGAACCTTAAGCCCAAATGCTGCATAGGAAGCAGATGAGCTGGGGTGCCACACACATCACCCACCTTTACCTGAGGACGTTGCTGAGATGTCGTAGGAGAAGATCAGCAGGAAATTGGCAGCAAAGTGTCTTTATGGCAGGAGAAGACACTTGCTGATAGCCTTGCTCCACCAGCAAGCAGGGCAGGGATGGGTCTTGTGCAGCAAGCGCACGCAAGCCGTGCATGGGGGGAGCAAATGCTGCCTTCTGCCACCACCCTGTGCTTGAGGTGGAGTGGCAAAAACTGCCCTTGGAGAGGAGGACAGTGAGGCTGGAGGTGGGTTTGCTACTCAAAGGTTGTGCTGCTTGGTAGAAGAGGGGGTGATTCATTTTCTACCGGTACCGGATGGACTCCAGCAGAGCTCAGTGCTTGGAACCCCAATCAAGGACAGGTACAGGGGGTTCAAATCAGCATTTTTTTTAAGTTGATCATTTTTATTTGCCTTGTGTCTTTAGAGTTTGCTCATGCTTGGCTCTTGTCTGTTCAGCAATGTGTTGGAAATGCATCTTCTCTTCAGGTGGGTCTGCAATTGCATGACTTGGGAAGCACAGAAATTGAAGGAAAAGCTTGAACTTTGCAACTGAGCGGCCCTCTCTTGACTAGCAAATCCTCCCACATGGAGCGATGCTCCCAGAAGAGCAAGTTCTTTCTCAAGCTTTACCCTTGCTGGTGTCTGCCTGGTGCATCTGCTGCTGCCAACACCTTCCCTGCGGCTCTGCCTCGCTCGGAGAGCTCAGGGGCTGGCAGAGAGCTGGTGCTCGGACTCGGGGCGTGTTTTCCAGGCAAGTGGGCGGGATGTGGGATGCGGGATGCGGGATGCAGCGGCATCGCCCCTGGAGCGGGTGTGCAGCAGGAGACAGTCTGGCTTGGGAGCCGGCAACTGGGCTGGGAGGCTCCGAGTGGCGAGGATCAAACAGCTGCCCGGGCAGTAAATCTTTCCCCTGCCATGTTACTCACTGGGGCTTGTGGCCGTTCCTCCGAGGTCGGCCCCGGGTCAGGATTTCTCCTGTCTCTTTAGCCCCCGAACCCGGGAGATTTTTGTCTTATCTTTGACGCCATCTTGACATCGAAAACAAATTATGGCCCAATTACCCTTCCCGAGGGAGGCTGGGGCCACCTTAAATGGGCAGAACCGCCAGGCCCGGCCTTAAGAGCAGGTAATGAGCCGGGCGGGGAGGGGGCCGGGGACCCCCTTGGCAGGGGCTGTCCCTGCCCGCCACCATCCCGCCTGTCCCCCACATCCATGGATACGCTGCAGGGATGCGGATCCCGGCGGAGGGCACCTGGTCGTGACCTTCGGAGCGACCTTGAGCAAGGCTCTGATCCGGCTTGGCCTCTCGCTCCCGGTGCTCCTCGGGGCTCCGCACGGATGGGAATGGCCGGGAAGCGGGGACCTGGGGACACGGGCCAGCCCCATCCTGCACCTGCTGTGGCTGTCACGTCTCAAGTGAAACACAAAGTCCCTTTTCTCCTCCCGGCGCGGCCAGCCGTGGGGTGGGAGATGCCCACGCGTGTCCTGGCCGTGGTTTGGGGTGCCCAGGTGTGCGGCGCTGGTCTCGCCTGCCCCACTCCTGTCTGCAGGGCTCCGGCGGCAGCGCTCCCGCTGCCCAGGCAGCTCTTGCCCTTTCCAGGAATGTCGGAGTGGGAGCCACTCGTGGAGCCGCTTCCCATCCAAGATGCAGCCTGGGAAGCTGTGCGGAAATGCGGGATGTTCCCCCATCCCCCTGGCACTGCGGGTTGGGCTGCAGGTACCATCCCACTCCCGGGTGAGTGGGTGCCTGGGCCAGGGGGTCTTTCCTTACCTCTTTTTTTTTTTTTCGTTGGTCAGCTTGGTATTTTATTTGGCTCCATACTGTCTACCGGGCTGTCCAGCGTAACCCTTCCTTCGCCGCCTCCGAGATAAGGACAGGCTCCCCCGGGGATCAGATAAACAGGCCCATAAATACCGAGCGCAGCGAGCAGCCGCGGCTGGCGGCGACGGGGCCGCTTGCACAAGAGGCGGCCGCGGAGCCGCCGCTGCGCCCGGCGGCGCGGAGCCCTCACGGGCAGGGGGCACGAGGGGCCGCCCCGCTCGTCCCGGGGCCGCCGGCGGCCGCGGAGGAGGCTCCCGGGTGCCGGAGGCTCCCGCTTCCCGGCGGCGTCAAGTTCACGGCAGGGTCGAGCCGTGGGCGCGCAGCCTGCAGGGATGGGAGCTCGGAAGCTCGAGCTGCTCTTCTTCCACCCAGGTGAAATTTCGTGGATCCCAGACCACGGCACCGGGCTGGGAGTGCCCCGCGTGTGGGCAGGGGACACCGGCCCCCTGCACGGGGCCGTCCTGGGTGCAAAGTCCCCCCACGATAAGCGGGGCAGCCCTGGCTGCTGCCGTGCCCGTAGGGCCGGGAGCTGCGCCCGTCGCCGGGACCCGGCGCTGGACGCCTTTATGGGCCGCTGCCTTTCAGTGTTATGGGGATGGCTAGCGAGCTTTCCCGTAAAAACCCAGCCCGCTGAGGGATTGTGAAACTCCTCCATAAAACACTATGTTTGGGGCAGATTTTCTGTAATTTTTCCTTTTTTCTTCTCCTTTTTTTTTTGCGTGCAGCAAATGTGTTTGTTTTCAGAAGGGCCCTGTTCTTGCTTCACTCACAGAGCTGGTGCCATGCTAAACTTTTATAGCATGAGCAAGAAAAATACCAGCGCAGGCAGATTGCTCTGCTCAGGCAGTCGGTTTTCATCTCAGCCTCCTTCAAAGAACTGGGAAAAGGGGCCCGATCCGGGATTTACCAGCACCTGGAGCGGCACTGCGGACACAGACCCCCGGCCATCCCTGTTTCCCGCAGCAGCTCCCTGGTGCGGGTGTTTGTACACACAGATTTGTGTGTGTTTGTACACAGGAATTTGTGGCTGTTTGTACACACGAGTATGTATTTGTACACACACAGCAGTGATGAAAGCCAGGCTAGCACCCTGCGGATGTCCAGGGTGTTTTTGCTGTGCCCAGTTGTGCACACACAAATGGATTACACAAATGTCACTTACACGTGGTGCATGGTTAGTTCAGTACCTTTCATTACAAGCAAAAACTGTTTTTTAAATAGAAAACAGAATGCTCCCAGCTGAACCCTCTGGCTAAGCCTGCAGTAATGCCCAGCTCCTGCTCTCCTGCTTTTCTTTGCCTCACGAGCATTCCGGTGCATCCCGACGTGCCTGGGAACGGCAGCAAGGCCAGACTGGGAATGCAGGATCAGGCCCTGCGTCTGGGAGCAGGGCTGCGGTGACCAAGCTGGGTGCGCGCAAGCAATGAGTGAGGCTCGTTAGTACAAGGCCCGGGTTTAATTAGGAAGCTTTATCCAGGATTTGGGCCGGGGCCTTGGAAGGGCTGCGGAGGAGCCAGCAGAGTCCCCGGAATGGCTGTTCCTGCGGGTGGAGGCAGCTGCTCCTTCCAAAGCAAAGCAAGGGCAGCCCCTAGACGGGATCCCTCCAAGGAAGCGCTGCAGGAGCCGGAGCAGAGCCCTGGGTCTCAGCGTGGGGCCGGGGGCTGGTGCCGCAGCAGAACGGGCGCCACGGCACCCGGGTGCTTCCTGCCATCCCTCGGCAAACCCGGCAGGGCTCCGAGGTCAGGATCCAGCCTCTCGCGCGTCTCTTGTCGGGCAGGGACAGGGTTGGGGCTTCCACAGGGCAGTCCCTGGGGAAGCAGAAGGGCAAAGGCAGCACCGCAGTCTCTGCCCCCACTTCAGAAGGATCTCCCAAAGAGCCTGGGGGACCCGGGGCAGCCGTGGCCATGGATCCAGCCCTCTCTCTGTGCTTGCCCATGGACATTTTTAGCCTTAACTCTCGGCCATTTCTAGCCTTGATGTAAAATGCGTGCACACAAACACGACATGAGAAAAACCCCCAGGAGCTGCATGAGGGAGCCCAGGGCCTGGCGGGAGCGAACTCCGGAGCGTGGATCAGCACCGCAGTCGGGCACGGCCTTAAGCCAAGTCCTTAATCCTGCAGAGCCCAGTGCCCTTCATGCCCAGCCAGGGAACCTTGTCCTCCCCAGGGACCGTCCCCAGCAGCCCCGCTGGCTTCTCCAGCCTGCCCTGGCCCAGGCAACGGCGGCAGCCCCGCAGCCGCCCCACGAGCAGGAGGGAGCCGAGCCCGGCACGATCGCGGGAAAAGGGCCCCGTGTCCGGTAGGGAAAGAGGAAGGGGGACCCAAGGCGGTTTGCATAAAGTTTTAATTTTATTTACTTATTTTTTTAATTATTCCCTTTTAAATATGTAGTGTGGCGTGCCCGGTCCCTCGGGAAGTGGTCATGCAGATCTGAGGTAGAAAACCCGGCACAGGAGCGTTCCCAAATGCACCTCTAGGTAGTTTCAATGCAGCCACGCGTCTCTCGGCCACGCTCGGGCAGCGGACGGGGACGGGACGGGGACGGGTCTCGTATTTACAACAGCAAAAGAATCAAACCGCTCCGGCCCGGCGGGAGGGCAGGAGTGCCCGATGCTGCTGGCAGGGGCACGGGGCGAAGGTGCCCGCGCCCGGGGGCGGCCGGGCCCCGGCGGGGCGGCAGCGCTGCCGCGTCCTGCGCGCGCCGGC
>JAVCKT010024396.1:0-21507 GCA_032273925.1 Rhynchotus rufescens | reverse complement strand
CCGGGCGGCTGCTCCCGGCGCTCCGGGGCCCGGCTGCTGCCTCCCGCCGGCACCGCGGGCTCCGTGGCCCGGCCTCCGCGCGCGGCTGCCTCCTGGCAGCCCTCGGTGCCGCGGGGCTGGGGGCAGGCCGCGGTGTCCCCGCGCGCCGGGGTGTCCCCGGGCGGCCCCTCCATGGCGCCGTCGCCTTGCTCCGTGTCAGTGAGCGCGGGCTCCTCCTCGGCCAGCGCGCCCGGCGCCAAGCCGCACTCGGCGGCCGCCACGGCGAAGGCGGCCCAGTCCCTGTCGCTCAGCTCGATGCTGTACTCGAAGTTCTCCATAGCTGCAGGGGCAGAGCGAGGCGAAGGGCTGCGTGAGGGGGCAGAGCCTCCCCGTGCCCCCCGTGCCCCCCCTGCCCGCCCTGGCACCCCCCCGGTGCCGCAGGGATCTTCCTGACACTGGGCGCTGTGAGAGGGACCTGGCCGAGCCCGGCGCGTCCCAGCCAGGGACCCCTGCAGCGGGGACCCCCCTCAATGGGGCACTGGGGCCGGCAAGCGAAGCTGCCCCACGCGCCGGGTCCTGCGCGGCGCTGGCAGGGACCATCTCCACGCTCCTGCGCTGGGCTCCGTGCAGGCGGGCAGCACCCAGCGCAGCCCAAGCAGGAGATTTCACCAAGTCGCTGCAGCCTCTGGTGGCCTTTGAGGAGGGGGAGACCCCAGGGCAGCAAGGGGGGCCGCGCGCTGCGCCCTACCTGTGCCACGCTCCGGGGATGGCAGCGGTGCCGTCCCGAGAGGCGCCCGGCCGCGTCCTCCAGCATGATGCCGTCGCCTTGCCGGGCCCGGGGCGCCCGCCGCGGCCCCGCTCCATTCACCGGCTAAAATTAGATCCCCCGCGTGTCACCTGAGAGCCGAGCGGGACGGGGCGGCGAGGGCCGGCCCATATAGAGAGCCTGGCGGGGAAGGTGCCAGGAACGCCTCCGAAGTGCCGCGGCCCCCGCGGATGCCCAGCGCTTCCTGCCTTGTCCCGAGGGCTGGAAAGCAGGGAAGGGGGCCCGGCCCGGCCAGGGGCTCACAGCTCCTGGAGGAGGGTGAGAGCAGCTCCCCATGTGCGCGGCAGGGCCGGACGCGACGAGGTGGGAGCAGAGCTGTCCGCACGCGGCGCCCACAGCGCCGTGTCCGCTTGCATCCCGGCATCCCGGCGAGCGTCACGGCTTCCTGACACAGCAGAGCCCACGCAGTGCCCGGGAGCAGCGGGCAGGGAAGTGCCTTGCTGGTGGGGTCAGCCAGCAGGGCCACAAATAGCCCCGGGCTCCGCGAGCCCTCCCCGTCCTCCGTGCCGCAAATAGCTGCCCTGGAACAGCCGCCTCGGAGCCTGAGCTGCATCCCGGCGCCGGGAGCGTCCGCAGGGTCCCCATCACTGTGTTTGGGCGGTGGGAACGGCCGGCGTGGCTGCTGCAGGGCCGGGACGGGGTTGAGGGGCGCAGGGTGCATTCCCTGCGCCGGCCGTGCGCGGGTGGGAAGCTCCCCGGCGTGGCTGCCGCACGCACTGCAGCGCACGCAGCCCCGGCCTCGCCTCCCCCTGCATCCCGACACGCAGCCGGGAGCTTTCCCAGCGGGAGCAGAGCGGCCCGCTGCCTCCCCACCCCATCTCCTCCCTCATCTGGCCCCGCACGCGCTCGCAGCGGAAGCCGGCTGCCTTCCTGCCCTCGCCCGCCGCCGGCTTCCTTCCCTGGGAGCCGCAGGAAGCGCCCGGCCGCCCGCAGCGGGGACATGAGAGCGGCGGCACGGGAAGGGCGCGGGCGGCCGCCCAGCCGCCGGGGTGACGGGCACGCGCTGCAGCCGCCGCGGCGCCCGCCGTGCGCAGCTGCACCGGCGTTTGTGCAGCTGCCTGCAGCGCAGCCCACGCAGCGGCCGGCGGGAATCGGGCAGCTGCCAGCGCGGCTCCAGCTCCCGCAATAGCTTGGAGCCCGGGGATGAGGAGGGCTGCGGGAGGAGCAAAGGATGTGCATGGGTGCAAAGGACGTGCATAGGGTGCAAAAGATGTTCATGGGGTGCAAAGGACATGCGTGGGTGCAAAGGATGTGCCCGGGGTGCACCCGTGTCCTGCAACCTCCCACATGCGGAGTGGGACCCCGTACTGTCTCCAGAGGCTCCGGCGCTGGGATGCAGCGAGGCGGCTCCGGCGCCTCTGGACCACGCGCCCGGCGGCACCGGCATCGTCACCGCCTGCCCGTCTTGCTGGTAGCACCGCTTCGGTATTAAGGGCATTCTATAAATAACAAATGCCGATGTGTAATTAGAGATGGGACAGAAATAAAGCGGCAGATGAGGCCCCCTCGGCCTGAGGACACGGCACGTGGTATGGGCCAAAGAGCCAGGAACACAGGGACAACACAGGGAGCGGGGAGAGAAGCTCGGCAGCGCCTGCGGGAGCTCTTCCCTTGGCAGAGAAACCTCTCCCGTGGCCTCCGGCTCCACGTTCCTCTTCCCAGGATAAGAGACTTCCAGGCGACCTGCAGGGTGGGGATGAGGAGAGGCCATCAGGGCTATAGAGTGCGAGATAAACAACTTCCTACCCAGGAAACTGCACGTGGGAAAAGCTGATCTTCACAGAGCATGTAAAATCCACCCCAAAAAGCCAGGACTATTGTGGTCTGGGCTAGGCTTGCTGCAGAGGCAACACAGCTCAGAGACGTGGGGCTGATTGCAAACGCGCTCGCCCTGCCTTAATACTGCCCCATCATGTCTTGGCTCTTAAGGGAAGAAGAGTGATGAGTTTGCAAGAAGATGGATGGGGAAAGAAAAAAGAAAGTGCAGTGTAAAGAAAAACCTGTTCACAGCACCCAGAGCAGGATTTAGTTATTGCTTCCCGCCACCTGGGACTGATTGTGCCCTTTTCCTCCTGCCTTCTTCCAGCTCAGCTTGAGCAGCATCTGTCACGGACACAGCACAGACTTATCTGCCCCTCTCCAGCTGATCCCTGGCCCCTCCGCAGCCTTCCAGGCTGGAAATCTCAGGCTGGAGCCTGGTGGTTCCAGCAACTCCGTGCTGAGGAAGGGGTTAAGTCTGCACCGAAACTCGGAGCGTGCTCAAGCTGCAACCACCAGTCTGGTTTTGCTGGTTTGGGGACAGGCAGCAGCTCAGCCTTGTCACCCCCAAACCATAAGGAGCCAGTGCTGGTTTTGCCTGGACTTATTATTGCCCTTTTTCCCGCTCCCACCCAGAGCCTCCGTCCCCAGACTCTCTTAAAATTCAGGCCGACGCTTCCTGCGGAGCAGCCGTGGGCTCAACCAAAGGTCAGCCCCGGCTGCCTTGAATCCCAGCCCACGTTTGCCTGAAGCGCCGCCAAGCTCTCCCCAAAGCCGCGATTCCTGGCGCGCGTTCCGGGCCGCTCGTCCAAGTCTCGCTGCGGTTCGGGTTCCCGCGCAAGCTCCGGCCCCGCTCCGCACAAGGAGAGCCCCAGGGCGCATCTCCCCTGACCGCTGCGCTTCTGCATGCCAAGGAAGAGACAGCAGGATGCACTACAACCTCAGGAGCGATATCCATGAATCCCAGTGCTGGCGTGGAGATTAGCAGTGCAAATTTACCCCAGGGCACTGTTTTAAGCTGAATTTTAGCATAGCAACACAGCTCGGTGCACGGCCTGCTGTGACTCCCCTGTTCCTGACGCCGTTACTCGGTTACTTCCAAAGGCTCCTGGAAAAGAAGCTGCAGGGCTCCCAGGGATGGGGGTTTCGGCGCTGGATCCCGCAGGATTGGTGCTTTGCCTGTGCAACTCATTTTTCCTGCCATTTCCACTAGGTGTCACTTCCAGCCAAAAAGTTAACCGTTTCCGAAGGGTTTTCACCCGCGCCGGATGCACAAGTTTTAAGGGGGGCTCAGGTGCCCCAGTGCGGGGAGGTCAGCACTGGATGGGAAGGCAGGGCTGGCCAGGGAGCTGATCCCAGCCCTGCGGGACGGGATGCGGGAAGCAAGACCCGCGTTTCCCTTGCGGAGCGATGCCCTCCCGTTCCGGCTGCGGGCCGGGAAAGGGCCCCGGCCGCGGGAAGCGCGGCCGCAGCTCCGTTTTCTGTCAAGACCTCTGATTAATCACGTTTCAGGTTGAAAGGTCCTTCCTCCCACCCCAGAGCCCGGAGCTGTTCCACATCCGCAGCGCTCCGCCAGGCCTTAGGATCCCAATTTCTCCCTTTTCCCCCACTCAATCCCATTCCCATCACGGGGTGCTCACGGTGCCCGCGTGCAGCCCATCGCCCCGAGCAGAGCCCCGAGCCCCGGGAATCCGAACGCCCGTGTCAGACAAGCTAAAGCTGCTGCACACCGCGTGCAGGACCCGAGCACATAATCCTGCTCCGAGCACGTAATTCACCTGCCTTTGGAAGCCGCTGCCTTTGGTGGCCCCCGTCCTCCCAACAGGCGCTTCCCAGGGAGTTCATTTGTTCCTGCATTTTGCAAACAAAGGGCCCACAGATAATCCTGGCTGGGAGAAAAACAACTGCGGGGCCTCAGGTTGAGGATTATTAGAGAGGCTTCGGAGACAAAATTAGGGTTAGAGCTGGGCGAGTACCACAGGAGCAGCCCTTGATTATCCGTGGAAGTGCCTAAGGCTCCGTGTGCGCCGGGATTATCCCTGCAGCTGCACAGAGGAGCAAATCCTCGCCCGAGGAAGGAAGAAGCCCTATGGGCATCGGAGCAGCACCTACAGCACCTGCCTGCTCGTACAGGGCCTTGTGCTGCCATCCCAATCCCAGAAAATCCCTGGAATGCGAAGGGGTGGCGATGCAGAAGCTGGGGGCTGGGGGCCGGGTCCCTGTGACCAGGGCTGTCCTGCTTTCCGGAGCGGAATGAGGAGCTGGTTTCCAGCCCCAGGCGATGCTCAGTGCACTCGTGTGCAAAGGCTAAACCTGCAGCATCCCTCACCAGCCCTGCTCTTAGCTGTTCCCAGCCTCTGGAATAGCACCTCCGTGCTCCTCCAGGCAGGGAATGAAGCAGCTGGATCCGATTCCTGCCATCCCACCACAAAACATTAGTGCTGATTGGAGAAAGAGAATTATTTGGGCTCAGCTAGTCCAGTGCTACGGGCTAGAACGGATGGGATGGTGATGGCACCTCCTTGAATATGGAATAAACCCACGTGTGCCCTGCTCCCTGCCCGCTCCGGGACAAGGAAGGGGAGAAAACCCTCATTGCAGCAGCTATCCATGAAACGAAACGCTTGCTAAAGAGGATGAGATGAAACTGGAGATGGGCTGCGAGCACCTGAGCTGGGCCCTGGCATTGGCCACGCACGGAATTCCTGGGAAATGCCCTATTTTCCAGCACACCCCCATGCACGTGCGCACGCCGTACACCGTTTGCTGGCTCTGGATCAATCCCTCCCCAGTGTAACCAAACAAACCCAGCTCTCCTCCAGCAGACTATTGTGTTTGGAGGAAACGCTCTGCTTCCAGTCTTTGAAACAAAGCTCTTCCCCAGCAGAGATTCCTGCCCATCTTCCTGTCTCCTCACACCACATCTAAGAACCCCACAGCAAACGCAATTATTTTTCCTCCCCTAATTAATGGAATGAAAATATTTCTCCTCTCTATGACTTGCGAGCGGAGCGGATATGTGGCTTGCCCTTGTATTTTCATGCCAGTTATTTGAGTTCTCACTGCAGCCTGGGTATTTCTGAGCTACTGAATTCCTTTGCATGTTACAATAATCCCTATGCTTTTCCAGAAGACCTCCAGGTAGCAAATCCCGGCCTGGAGCAATAGGAAAGGCTACGCTCGCCAGCTCCAGTCAGGCTTTCTATAAGCAAGGGCACAGAGAGGGGACATTGCACTGGGAAGGAGAAGGTCTGGGGTGTATTTTGGGTCTCTGAGGGTGAACGAATGGAAATTTCTGTGCTACCTGGAGCTGCCAGTGATTAATCCTTGGCCATTGATTTAGCAGCTGAGACCAAGCTGGAGACAGTCACAAATGCAAAGGCAGCAGCAGACAGAAGAATTAGAGCCGGAGCAAGATGAAAGGCTGGGGAGGAGCAGGGTCTATCCCGTCTCTCCCAGGGCAGCGCACAGGACTCCCTTTTGCTTGGGAAGATTGGAGAAACGTGGCATTTCCCCCTTGGATCTGCCCCATCCGAAGGGTCCTAGCTGCAACCGTGACCCACCTGCACTGCAAGGGACTAAAGCAACGCGTTGGCGACGTGGTCTGGAGCCTCCTCCGGAGCCCTTTGCTGGCGAAACACCAAGATATTTCCCAGCTGGGAATCAGCCCAGGGTCCCCACTTGGCCCAAGGGGCCACGCTGCAGCGGGGCCACCAGCAGCGATGGCCCAGGTGGAGCTGGGGTGGCCCGGAGGACACGGACACCACGGGGGCTGGAACGCACCGGGCAGCAGCTCCCACACCTTTGTATTTCCACCCCGGTGGAAAACCCTGGAATGGGAGCCAGGCTCCCCTGTTTTGGCATCTTAACAAGAAGCAGCTGCTCGAGGCGGAGAGAAGAAGGGCAAAGGAGGACGGGGGAAGGAAAAAAAAAAAAAAAAAAAAAAGGCCCGTCACGTTAATTAAAGGTCAGCGGGCCATTCCAGAGGCTTCCCAATTACCGCTGGAAGAGTGTCGCTAATGTGAGATAATGATGCCAGGCGGCCGCTAATGAGGCCGGTGGGGCCGAGCGCGGGCCCCGAAGGCCTCCCCGCGCCCGGGGACACGGCCGCTCGTCCCCCGGGGCGCATCCCGAGCGCGGTGCCTCCCCGCGGACAACGGAGAGCAGAGGAGAGGCCAGGGCTCCCGGGAGGGTTTTGTGCCCGGGAGGAGCTTCGGCAAGGCCCCTTCTCCCCGGATCGCTCCCTCAAAGCGGTGGCAAGGGGATGTTGTCCGGCGCGGAGCCTGGCACCCGTGTGCCAGGGCTGCTCCGCTAATGAACAAGGCGCCTCCTGCTAGGGAGGCTTCCCAAATTCTTCCCGAGGGCTTGGAATGGGTTGTTTCTCAGGAGAGACGCAACCAGCCCCCACAGCACATGGTCCCTGTTTGGTTTGGACCGGGAGGCCTCAGCTCTTTAGTGCTGGGTGATAAAGCCCATGATTTGTCCGGGTAATCCCACGCTTCCCGGCGGGATACATCCCACCTCGGCAGCGACGTTGTCCTCATCTCCCCTGCAGCCCAAGCTCCTGGGGCCGCTGTGCTCTGAGAAGTCGATTAGTCTGGTAAAACTTTGACTAAAGCAGCCGCACAGGGGTCTTGGGTCAATATTGGTTTTGGGGACAGATGGAAAAAGAAAAAAAATGTTGAAATGTTCAATTCTACCCGCCCTCCGCTGTGCTGTTTGTCTCCGGCCTCAATGGCTCGTGTAAACACCTCTTTGTCTTACAGCTCAGGCCCCAGGCAGGAGGTAAGCAGACAAAACGCTGAAACAGAGATTAAAGTAAGCCCACAAATGGGAAAAAGCCACAGGGTCCCGAGTGCTTTGAATGGGAAGAAGAGAGGGGAGAGAGGGAGCAAAGAGGCGCCAAAATAAAGCGAATCAAGCTTACATCTGAAGATGCGCATCCAAGGCGCCTAAAGGGATGGAGAACCCAACCTGTGTGGGACAGGCGAGCGGATCCAGCTGTGGATGTGTGGGGGAAACGCTGCTCTGTTGCGTGGAGGCACTGGCCTCCTCCTCCTCGTCACCAGGGACTCGATGAGCTCAGCAGCAGCTTCTCCTTCACCAGCAGCTGCTCCTTCACCTCTCCATGTTGGGTCTCCTGCTTTTGCTCGGGTAGCTTTTCCAGTCCTCCATTCCCCCCACACAGCTCTATCCCAAACCTTTCCAGTCCTCCATTTCCCCCATAAAGTGCTATCCCAAACCTCTTGTGTTTTTAGGGCCTGCCTTTGCTCTTCTGGCTAATCTCCCTTGGTACATGAAGAACTTGCTTCCAACTGCCTTGTCAATAGGCAAGAGCAGAAAATACACAAATAAGAAGAGCAGCCACCCTTGCCTAAAGCCTGAATGCCCTGCAGAGATGCTGGAACCAGCTGGCAAAAAGAGGAGGGGAAACAGATGCAATCCCTGGCATCCTTGGGATAGGGAGACACGGGGTCCCTGCTCCTTGCCATGACCTTCCCCCCTGGGACAGGTCATCTCAGCAGCTTTCCAGGAAGCCCCAGGCTGCAAACAGAGCTGGTCAGCTGTGCCCCCAAAAGAGCTGCTAATGCCTCCCCTGGCCCTGCCTCGAACCGGAGCCCTGGCTGCAAGCTCGCACGCGAAAACAAGCGAGGGCTTTTGGAGCAGGAGCTGTCAGCTGCGATTTGTCAGGCGAGGAGAAGAGCCAGCACATGACTCGAAGTGAGGGAGCGTTTGCAGGGGGAGGCAGAGGTGGAGGAGCGGGGAGCTCTGAGCTCTCCCTTCACGACAGAGCTCTGAAAGGGTTGGGGTT
Source organism: Rhynchotus rufescens (assembly GCA_032273925.1). NCBI lineage: Eukaryota > Metazoa > Chordata > Aves > Tinamiformes > Tinamidae > Rhynchotus > Rhynchotus rufescens. Next base: position 13,132 of record JAVCKT010024396.1, on the reverse strand, counting down.
ATTAATTATCTGCAGCTTTCATCCCTCCCACCTGCTGCAAGGGAGAAAAAGTTGTCAGGACGCGATGAAAATGGGTGGGAGAGAGAAAAGAGATGACAAGACTCAAGGCAGAGGAAGGCAGAGTGGAGGGTAAGCCGGGATCCAGCCCTGCTAGCAAGAGGGTGCTGGAAAAACGTGGATGAGAAGGAGGTTTCCTGCCCACGGGGACGGTTCTAGTTCTCCTAATGTGCTGCTGGCCAAGGGATGGGGTATTTTCGGGTGCAGGGGGATGCAGAATTGATGCTGGATGGGGGTTCAGCTTCAAAAACTGGCTCTTCTGTCCCGCTCCCTGCCCTGACCATAAATCTGGAGAGCGGTTGTTTTTGTCTGGAACCCGCCACGGGCTTCTCCCTAAGCAGAAAACAAACAGGGAATCTGTCACTGCGGCGGGGGCTGGAGGCTGCGAGGGTGACGAAGTTAATTGCCTGACACCCCGTTAATCACCCTGCGGCTGCGGGAGCCAAGTGGCCTCGTTCGCACGTGTCCCTGTGCCGGGGAGCCCGTCCCTGCGGCCGCCGCCGGCATCTGGAGCCTCCGTGGTCAGTAAGCGCGGAGAAACGAGGGGGAGAGCTGGAAATGCGCGGGATGAGGCAGCGTTCCCAGCAGGCGGGCAGCCTGGCCTGCAAAGCGGTGGCATTAGGTGGCCTTGTCCCCCGGCCGCTTGGGGATGTTTATCCCCCCTGGGGCTGAGTGTGAAGCACTAATTGCTGGTGACACTCGGGTTATTTATGTCCCCACTCGTGCTGGGTGCTAAAAACTACCCGGGAAGAGGAGACCCCCGCCGCGGTGCCTGGCCCTGCCCGGGTGCACAAACACCTTGGAGAGGGGTAGACCTTCCCTCCGCTGCCTCCCTGCCAGGCACTGTGGCTGCTTCCAAGGGGATTCTCCCTATCCACGTGCTCTCCGGGATGGGCTCTCCCTGGGGAGCAGCTCTGCATTCCCAGGCGCTTCCTTGGAGCACAAATCCCCGGCGGCACGAGGCTGGGCAAAGGGACGGGAGGGTTAAACGTCCTCCCAACGCACCAAGCAGGGAGGCAGCCCCGCCACTCCAACCCACCCACAAAATCCATCTGGGAGAGCCCTTTGCAGAGCGGCCAAGGGCTGCAGTGTCTGCAGACACCACCCATAGCATGAGGTGGCCAGGATGCTGCTTTGGGCCGGACTCGTCCCCTCCATCAGAGACACTGTCCCACCGACGGAGAGGCCGGTCCGGGAGGTGGGATGGGGATGGGAAAGGAGGCCCGTTTTCCAGCTGCCTTCGGCTCCGTGCTGCCGAGAGGGTTAAGTGCCTGCAGAAACAGCATCCCGGGGAGAGGCTGGAGTGTTGCAAACAAATAAATAAAGCGTGTGTGTGTGTGCGAGAGGGAAAGGGAGGGGATGGGGCTCCCAGGGAGCCGGGCGGCCTCGTAAAAGGATGACGCACGCGCCGAGAGCCGGGGAAGGATGCCAAGGGATCTGGAAAACAGGTTCGACGGAAATACACCCGCTCGCCTTTCGCCTACCCGACCGGGCCCATGTGGGGCCCGGCGTGCCGGAACAGCCGGCGTGAGGCTGCAGAAAGCGTGCGTGCCCATCGCTGCTAGCCGTTCTCTGGGCTTCCCTGAGCCCCGCGGGGCACCTCCTGTTTACTCGGGCAGGGTTTCTGTGCAGAGGGCAGAACGACACGAGCAGGTTCCCAAAGCTCTCCGTGCAGCAGCTCCAAACGCGGTGCAACGTGGCCGGTTTGGGTGGCTGAGCTAAACCCAGGTAACCTGCCTGTGCTGCTGCCTAAGAGCGTGCACACATGAGCCGCCTTGGCAGGAGAGCAGAATTAATGTGCTGGCAGCGTGTGCACAGCTCTCCTCCTCCGGCAGCCCAAACTACCCGTGGAGCTGCTTGTGCAGAGGGGGAGAACGCAGGCGCTGCTCCAAACCCTGCGGAGCTGCTCCGGGCTGGAACGCACCAGGAACAGCCCCTTGGAAGTGAAGGAGAATCCAGCTAGGAGGACAGGGAGTCGCTCCGGAGCAACGTCCCTGCAGATCGGGGCTCAGCTTGTGGTTTAGTCCCCAGAGATGTGGATTTAATTCCTAGCTCTGATGCTGACTCGCTGCCTGCCCCCGGGCGCATCCCTCAGCACCTTGCACGTCAATAAAATAGGAAGAATAATCATTTAGACGTCTGTGTTGTCCATGTTTTGGGGCCAGGGCCTTTTGCTTGCTCTGACCGTGCAATGCACAAGAGGGGCCCAGGTTCAGATGGGTGCCTGTAATCCAAATAAATGCTGGAATAAACTCCAAAAACTCTGCCCTGTTGCTCTGAGATTTTTAGTCCGAGAGGCAGCACGCTCTGAAATGGGAATGACATTGATGGGGCTTTTTTGGGGGGGGAGTTATTCATTGTTATTTAATGAGGACATTAAACCATAGTGTTGAGCCCTGGTCTGTGAATTGGATGAGTCTTTGGGGAGTAATTGTGCTGAGAAATGCTTGCTCCTAGGGACGGACATTTGATGTATTAACTTTGGCAATACTTGCAAACCGTGTCATGCCAATAAGGCTGTGGAGATTGAAAAAGAGCTGAACTGGAAAGGTGGATGAGAGCGGAAAATCCCGGAGACAATTGACAGAGACAGGGCAGGGGAGACGGTCCCGGCGATCCCTCCTTCCGTCCAGATGACACCACTTTAGGACTTAAGGAAAACTGACAGCCAGAAAAAACATCTTCCCTCTCCTCAGATTCCGGCCTGGGCTGGAGTTTTATTGATTTCCTAAAAGTTCAGCTCGTTGCAAGGAATCCATCGCCTGGACCCCTCCCGCTGCCTGTTACTGAGCCGTCCCGGTGCACAGGCACCCTCCGCCCTCCTTCTAAGCCTGTTCTCATCCCGAATTAGCAGCGGCTCCGCCAGCCCCATCCCTATCCCCTTGGACAGCAGCAGAGCCCCTCCTCGCTGTTGCTCTTGGCTGCCCCGCGAGCCGGCAGTGTTTTCCCAGCTGCACTTTGGGGCTCCTTCCTTCTCTTTTTTTTTTCTTTCTTTTCGTTCTTTTCTGCGGGCTAGACCCGTATCGAGTTGTGTTATTCTGTGTGCGGAGCGTAACCGTCGGCCCGGGTGCCAAAGGCAACAGCGCGCGCACCGGGAAGCAGCGCGCGGCCGGGCGCCATCCCGGCGGGAACGCGCGGCTTCCCCGGCTTCCTCCAAGCCGCACACGAGCTCCCGACAGGGAAACGGCTGCCACGACACCAGGAGCCTCCTGCCCTTCTCCTCTCCCGCCGCGGCTGTCGCAGGGAGCTGCTCAGACGAGCGCTGTTCACTCTGAAGCGTAATGAAGGGCATCTGCGGCAGCACGGCGTGATGCCGACGGGCTGCGGCGCCGCCTCCGCGCGCTTTTCCGCGTGCTAATCCCTTGGCCAGCGGCCCAGCGGCCTGCGGATTGCAGGGAATGAGCCGCGTGCCGGGTGGAGCGCCCGGCGCTGGGGTGGATGCCTCCGAGACGGTCTCGCCTCTATTGCTCCATCCCCGTACTTTGGCCGTGGGACGCCGGGGCAGGTCCCCACGGGCCACGTGCACGTGGCCAAACAGTGTCCTCGGTCAACGTGGAGACGGGCGGACTGCGCCCAAAACCCCAGCGCTGGAATCCGGCCACGGGCCGCCCTTGGATCAGGTCTATAGGAATCGGATCCGTCCCTCGGATAACTCCTGGCTCACCCCGAGAGGGCTGCACCCTGGGTGATCCCGTTCCTTTCCCGCTGGCTTCGGACCAGCGCGTTGCATCCGAGCACCCCAAAGCACAAGGAAAATGCGGAACTCCACGTGGCTGCCTCAGGTCGCTTCGGTTTGCCGGGATGTCGGGAAAAGGGTGGGAAAAGAAGGGCTGCAAGAGTTAAGCAGGCGGCTCCTGGAGCAGAGGGTTGGGCAACTGCTGCTCCGAGATGGGGCTGCTGATAAGAGACAGACCATAAAATTGGTGCCTCCTCAGATGGTCCCTTCCCTCCTGCCTCCGCCCTGGATAACTCATTAACCCGGTGCCTGCCTTGGCTCCCAGGACAGGTCACGGGGCTGGCGGACGGGAAGGGCTGGAGCATCCCCCGGGATGCAGCTCCGCTCCCGCTGCGGACGTGCCCAACGTGTCCGGCTGCCGATAGCTGGAATATCAACAGTCTTCACCGTTTTGGCACTGTTTTTTGACACCCAAAAAGACGGTAACACGTGGGCAACCAAACCCTGCCGCCTAAAATGCACCACGGAGGCCCTGCCAGCACGCAGGATGTTTAGGGTCATTATCAGCTTCATTTATATTTGTTGTTCTACCCAGATAAACATCTATATATGCCTGCATGCAAACACACAAATGGATGCATACACACACGGTACACCAAGATTTTACATGCTGTCTTAGCTATACACTCTATTTATATTCACACACACACACACTGTATGCCATATAAATGCTTATTGGAGAGGCAGGGATGTAGGAAAGCTCCAGGTCAGCAAAGCACTTAAACAGGTGCCTAACTTAAAACAGGGCCTTAAGTGCTTTGTTGAACCTAAAAGCACTTAAGAGTGCACTTAAACGCCATCTTAAAGGCTGCTTTCCAGAGCCAGAGACAAATGGCAGAGCCAGCAGAGACGAAGCTGTTGTGTTGATGTAGAAGCTGAATTATTTATTTTGCCTGACTTCAAATGCTTTCCCCTGCTCCAACATCTAAGCTGCTAAGAGCAACGATTCTCTGGCTTCCTGAGGATGACAAACCCTTTTCTATTCCGATCTGAAAACCCTCAGCTCCCATCCTCAGCCCAGTCAAGTTCATTTACAGAAAGATTCATTGTCTTGGGGCTGAATCCGAGCAACATGGGGGAAAAAATTGCAGCAGCTTCTGCTCATTTTAGAGCCTCCCTGTGAGGTCCCACGTCTAGGACGGACGGTTCTTGCCCAGCTGCACGTTTCCCAGGTGCTGGTGCAGGTTTATCCAGGGCTTTTTGTGCCTTGATTTATATTGCCCCTAATTTAAGACATGTTCGTTTGGTTTATCAGGTCCTAGACATTTGAATCCTCATTTTTTTTCCATTCCTAAAATAAAGCCTATGTCACAAAAGCTATGCTGAGAAGGGATAGAGAAGGATTAAGCATTAGGATGGTCAGAAGGGTCATGCAAAACTGAAAGCTGGCCTATGTTTAAACATCTTTAGCAAGAAATGTCCTACCACTTCCTTGAAGGAAAGCACCCCAGAGACAAACAGATCTCAGGGAGAGGAAGCCCTTCTGCTCTTCAATATAAACGTTTCCTTGCTTAACTTCAAGCTTGCGGGAATAAGGGCAACACAGGGAATTTCAGGACGACTTGCCGGCTCCCGGGGGCGCAGCCTGCAGGTTGGGGCTGGGAGGCACCCAGGATGCCGGGGCGCTTGGCACGGAGGGCAATCTCGGAGCAATGATCAGCGCAGGGGCAGATAAGGGCGGCTTTGGTGGCGGCGCCTCCGCTCCTTCCTCCCCGCCGCCAAGGATCCCCCCTGCTAGGCGCAGCCCTCGAGCCATTCCTGGGGCTGCACGGAGCAAAATCAACAGGGCTTATCGGACCTAAACCTGGGCAAATACTCGGAGAGTCCCTCCCCGCAGGCTTTCATCCCCGGAGCGCATTAGGAGCTCCGCAATTCCCTGTAGGAATGAGTGCTGAGGCCCCTGCTTGGCCAAACATCCTGCACTGACGGCAATGTGTCTGTGCGCAGCCGCAGCGCTGCCGGGTTATTCGTGCCACGAGGGGATGCAGGGGATGGAAACGTCTGGGGAGAGGGTGGAACAAGGCTGCAGAGCCCGGAAAAGGAAGAGGGGGATGCCGAGCAAATGCTGGGAAGGCTGGGGAGGCAGCAGCGAGCGTGCACGCGCGCCGGCAGGAACCCGCTGTGCGCTACCTGCTGCACAGACGGATCAAGGAAATCCTGCCGAGGAGCTGAGGACGATGCAACGGGCGGGAGAGAAAACATCTGAGCACGGAGAGGGCCTGGGTGTAGCATGGAGAGGATGGCACCCCGAGCAGACTGGGCACGGGGACCTTATGGGCCAGGCAGGGTCCCGTTAGGACAAAATGCATTTCTTTAATTGCTCGTGAAATCGCTAATGCGGGAATCAGTATCAGGGGTTAGACACCAGGGGTTAAGGCTAAGGGCAAAGGCAGCTCCTCTCCCAGAGTGAACAGCAGCTTCCCCAGCTAGGAGCTCACCTGAAATCACACTCAGCTACAGGACCAGGAGGCTCCCACGTACCCGGACACATATTTTCCGTGCAAGGGCTTCCTTCATGCCCATAAACCCGGGCCCAAGCGCTAGAGCCAAGCGCGAGCCCGAGAGCAGCAGCAATCCAGCGCCTTGAATTTGCTCTCTGTTACAAATTACCCACACCCAGGGCCTCTGCTCTTTGAAAATCTATCCCCGCGTGTTTATTATAGAAACCAGTTGCCCTCTTTGTTGACAGCCAAATTGCAAAGGGCTGTTGGAGCGGTGAGGTCCATGCGGAGCGGCAGCCGCGGCCGAAACACCCGCGACGCTCCCGGCTTCATCTGCCAATGCGAGGCGCTTATAGGATCCTGCTGGGATTTGAGCCTCGTGCTGGAGAAGGTCTCGCTGTTTCAGGCATGAGGCTGAAACCGCCCCCTCCAGCAGCACTAAATACTCTCACTGTAGAGAAAACACTTTGTGTGGATACGGGCAGGAAGCCGCCAAGTTCCCGAGTGTTTGCGAGGCCAAAAAAGCACAGACGGTAAGAATTAGAGAAGAGAGGGGATGCAAGTTCCCTTCCGTCCCTGCAGTGCTCGTTAGCCACGTTTTCCTGGGCCTCTGGACCCTCAGGTGCTTGAGAGACATAGGTCTCCCTGGGGGATAGATCAATGTGTTGCACTGCATTGCATTTAATTGCATTTAATTGCATTGCATTGCATTGCATTGCATTGCATTGCATTGCATTGCATTGCATTGCATTGCATTGCATTATATCACATTGCATTGCACTGCATTGCATTGCATTGCATTGCATTGTACTGCATCAGAGTGTATTGCATTGCACAGCACTGCATTGCACTGCATTGCACTGCACTGCACGAAGGGCCGCGCTGCAGTCCGGATTTGCACCCTGGTGAGCCAGGAACTGTATGAGGGCCCGGAGCAGGGCCTGCCTCGTGCCGTGCATCCCGCACGGACGCCCCAGCCGCTGCCGGCTGCGCTCGCCCACGCGCCTTATCTGGATGCACATCCACAAAGGTCGGCTCCCGGCGGCGCTGGGGCCGTGAGTCACTTCCCTGCTATCTCACGCGCTCCCCACTGCTAAAAAGGAGCTGATAAGCAGCCGTGCAGCCGCAGGGCTGACTCCCGTGGGGCACGGCGAGGTGGCCTTCAAGCAAAGCCTTCAATCCCTCGCCCCGCTCCTGTCTCGCTCCTTCGCTCCTCTGTGCGCCGGCACTCGGCATCGCTCCGCCGGTGTCTGCCTGCTGACTGCAGCCGTCATTATCAGCTCCATAAATCTCTGGCGCGGGTTTTATTGAATCGCTGCCCGAGGGGGAACAAGCCTGTAAAGGTTGAGGAGAGCAGAGCTTTCCCACGCCTCAGACACGCTGCCGGGGCTCTCGCGCACATTCCGGGCCTGCCAGCGCTCCGCAAATGTTTGGACAGCCTTGAACAAATAACACACCTTTAAAGAGGCCAGCATGAAATTTTCCCTCCCCGCCCAGCGGCTGCTTCCCCCCTTCCTCCTCCTCCTCCTCCTCCTGGTCCCCTGTTTATTTGCGGCTCGCCCTCCCCGCGGCGCCGCAGGCGAGTGGCGCGTGGCCGCGTCCCAGCGGAACCGGGAATTGCAAGAGCCGGAGGGGGGTGCGGGGTGGGAAGGAGCGTGGAAAAGGCAGCACAGGCGGCTCTCCACCCGCGCCCGGCGCAGGTAGGGAGCAGCCGGCAGGGATTCGCTGCCAGGCCTCCGCGGCGGCCTCCGCGTGCCAAGGTTTTTCCAGCGGGGCCGCCCGGCGTCCCGCCCCGGTGTCGGGTTCCAGGGACGCTCCGCTGGGCTTGGCTCCGGCCCCGGACTCCTTCCCCAAGGCAGCGGCTTCCTCCGCACGGCCCTGCTGCTGTGGCCTCAGCCTGACCCAGAGGAAGCTCCGCGGGGGCTGCGGGAGGTGGCCAAAACCCACCTCTCGTGGCCCGTTTCTCTGCGGTTTATTAAAGGTTGCATGGCCCAAGCAAGACGCAGGGGGCTTTCTCCCGGTGCTTTCTTGGATGCTCTGGGCGCAGAGATGGGTCTGGGTTTCCCCAGGGAGAGCAAATGCAGCAGCTGGGCCAAGGAGCGGGGAAATATGAAAATATAAATATGCCAGCGAGATGGAGCTGAGCAAAGCCCCGCGCTGCTCGCGTTGCCTCTCGGAGACGCTCTCCTTTGCATCGCTGAGGGAAAAGGGCAGTTCTGATTCCTCTGCTGCGAGGGGAAAGCCAGCGGGGATGAGGGAACCCTAAATCCGCTCGTGGAAGCGTGTGCTGGGCAAGCACAGCAGCCCCGTGGGTCTCGCTTCTTGGTGAGATGACAGGTAGAGCTGCTGGTGTTCCCCATCGCAAATCCCAAGGGGATGAGGCCAGGCCGGGATCTCCTGTGGGCACGAAGGGGATGCATCTGGAGGGCAGAAGAGCAGCTTGGAAAGGATTAATAGAGCAGCCAGCTGCCTCCCTGCTGAGTTCTGGGAATGTAAAACACTGCAGCCATCTCAACAGCTCCTAAAATTCCCCCCGTCTCGTTTCCTGTTGCTGCCTTCCCCAAGCTAAAAGGCTTGAGCTCCTGTGGATTAAAAAAAAAAAAAAAAAAAAACAATTGGAGAGATTCCAGAATTTAGATTTCTGCCTACTCCATCTTTCCTGTCAGCGGATCGTTAAATAAGAAGCAGAAATGTTGTATCCGCCATATGCTCGTCACCAAAGGGCTAAGTGAAAATCCTGCGTGGGGAAACAAGTGACAATTAGTCAGTGCCCCTTGAGCTTGAGATTTACCTGCCGGCTGGGCACGCTTGGCTACCGGGGCCCCGCCTGGGAAGGAAAGCGCGGGAGCAGAGGGAGCTGCAGGGATAACGACGATATCTGGGTGGCAGGGGCGGCTGCACAAGTCCCATGATGAGGAGGATGGCGAGGAGGCGACGGGATGAAGACCGCAGGTCTATGGGATGAAGACCACAGGTCTATGGGATGAAGACCGCAGGTCTATGGGAAGAGCAAAGGCTTCAAGGGCAGGGGCAGGAGAGGATGGAGCAGCTTTTAAGCTGCTTCTGATGGATGCTCCTGAGCGGAGGCTGGGTTTGGAGCATCCCCGGAGCAACCCTGGGCTGGGACTCGCAAGGTTCAGCCGAGGTCTCTGCTTGGCTGGTGCAGCCGCCCCCAAAAAAAGCACAGGAACCACTGATTTACAGCAGGAGGCCGATAAAATCGCCTGTTTACTTCCCAGCCTTAAATTGTCTGTTAGCAAAGAGCAGACCACAGAATGGGTGGCCCCTTTCCTGGAGGAACTGTGGAAACCTGCTCGGTTCCTGCGCTCGCAGAGCAAACAAACAAACATGACCCCGGGGGGGTTTCGGTGCCGCTCTCCGCGCACGAGAGCAGCAGAAAACACCCTGCGAACCCCCCCGTCCTGCTGATAAGAGTCAAGCATGACAACAACTGATGGCACAGCCCAGAGATGTAATTAGGAATTTGAAACGTCTTAAACAAAGGGGCAAAAGCAATTAGCAAAAGGTAATTAAAATGGATTAAACGAAGCAAAATCATGTGAGCGAAATGCCGGGAGCCAGGCCAGCAAAGCAGGATTGATAACTGTGTGCAGCGTGCGCTCGGGGTGCATGCATTAATATTGCTCAGCTCTCCTGCACATCTTGGAGCACCTCGGAGGGCTCTGCAAACAATTAAACCTCACAACACCCTGGGGAAGCAGAGGTTATTAAATGCACTTAGGAGGTGGCTAAGCGAGAGGTTAGGAGTGATTTACGCTGGACCCACACGGCAAGTTAGCGACAGAGCAGGGAATAAAGCCAGGGTCCTAATACTGAATTTTATCAGGGGGACATTGAGAAGAATCCGTCCTGCGCAGCAGACAGGGTGTCAGTTCATTCCTCTAAGCTTGTTTATTTTTAGCACCTTAGTTTATATCAGGAATGACGAATTTGGCAGTCGCGCTCGGATGTGGCTAGGACAGGAGCCGCTTGCAACAATAAAAACCTAAACAGAGCCGGGCTGCCTCTTCCTCCCGCTTTGGTGGGAAAAGCCTAAGCTGAAAGGTGGTCGAGGACCACCCTCTGAAGACCCTCGTACAGGAGGCTTTGACATCCAGCAATAATAAAAAGACGTAAGTGAAGAGCGGGACGAGCCACTTGTCCTTGGGTGATAAAGACAAAGAATATCTATATATATTTATGCCTTGTATCTGTGTTTAAAAAATTCATGCTGCTAGAAAATGAGTCAGGTCTCCAGCACGCCGGCTGCCACTTTCACTCCAAGGGCTCTACTGCAGAAAATAATAGCAGGGATAGGAATAGAGAGAAAATAAACCCAAGATGTCCCTCTTTATCCAGGAAAAGGAGCAGAGCCGGGGGTGTTGCTTGCCCAGGCTCCTTGGTGGCTCGTTGGGCTGTCCGCGTTCGAGGGACAGGCTCTTTGATGGATGGGCAGTGACTTGTCCTCTGGGCTGTGCCTGGCACCGCAAACTCCACCGTTGGAGGGACCCTGCGCTGCCCGGTGTCAAAATGCAGGTTTCCAGGGGCAGAGCTCAGCGCCTCCGCTCAGGAGCCCCAGATTGAACGGACTCACCCCAAATCCGGGGCTGACGGAGCCGTGGAGGAGCAAGGCAGGCCGCCTTCCACCTACACCTATCCCCATGGCAGCTTTTCCACCCCGCTGCTCCGTGCGGGAGCGCGCAGCCCACGGCAGGCCCTGAGCAGCTGGGCTTAGGCGCAGCGCCAATTAGGGGCTCATTTGCAATCACCGGGATAAGACACTTGCTTTAATAACAGGGAAGCGCCCAGTTTACGGGAAGCGGGAGGGACAGACTAATCCCCGGGTGTCTGCGCGCGGGCAGGTTTTCACCCGAGGGCTATCCAAGAGGAGGCTGTTCGGAAAGGGCATTTTTGGGATGCTCCCTCCTCGTGCTGCTCCCTGACAGATGGAAAACGGTGCTGGATGAGTCTCATCCTGCCCACCCGCTCCGTGTGTTTTGGCTGGCGAGTGCCGGTAGGAGTTGGGAGCCGGGAATTGCGCTGTGGCTGCTGTCACCAGGCAGGAGAGGCGGCTGGCGGGGACAGCAACGAGGGAGAAAACAACAGGCGGGGATGGAAGGAAAGGGAAGGCGCAAACATGTGAACGGCCATCCCGCTTCCAGGAGGCGCCGGAGAGGCACATCCCGCCCGGCGCATGCAGGATTTGGGAAGGGAGCGTGCCGGGAGCGAGCGGAGGCGGCTGGCCCACGGCCGTGCCGTCCCGGAGCGCCCTCGGAGCGCAGTCCGCGCTCTCCGGCGCCGCTCGCTCCCGGCATCCCGGCAGCTTTTCCAGCCTGGGAAGCCCCTCGGGGTTGTCACTGCGTTGTCACCTGGTGAGCTGGTGACCAGGCTGCTGTTAATTCCCAGCACAGGGATAAAGCCAGGCAAGGAGATATGCGGGAGCGCGCACACTTTGCTCACCGTGTCAGCAATCTGGGCTCTTCTCTGCAGTCAGCACAAAACCCGGTTTAACCCGGCCACCTTTGCACTAAGGCGAGGACAAGACGTCCAAGCCAGGGCTAAACACTGCGCCTGGCTTGGAGGACACAATGCGAATGTTTTCTGCGTGCCAAGGTGAGGCCCAAGCCTCTAGGGCTGGTTTATCGTGCGGTTTTAAACAAACTTCAGCCTGCAGCTTGCAGGCCGGCTGAAGCTGCCACGGTGAGTTCATTTTGGGTGACAAATATTACTTTTTCACCCTGAACTCGCCTGGTTTTCACCAGGTAGCCCAAGCAGGAGCCTGGTGGCTCCAAAAGGCTTGGATGGCTTTGCCGGCCTCGGGAGATAGAGCCTATCCAAGCTATCGATTCCATAATATAGGTCAGGTTTAGTCATTACACAGAGCTCTAAAGCCAGGGGATCAATCACACCAACCAGTCTCAGTGAGACTTTAATAAGTGCGACAAAAGCAGAGGTGAGGGGGAGTTTGAGGCTGCTTTTGCCCTAGATTTCCTTCTCCTTGATTTCCCACTCTGCTCCCAACAGTCAGCGAAACAGAGCACAAGCTGAAGCAGCAAAATGCTCTGCGTTTCTCGGTCACGTCGCTCTGCATGGTCAAATTGCTCCTCCACAGCCTGGGAAACAGCCGCCGGTTAGTGCACGAGGACGTTTTGCTTGGGAAAATGAAGGGATCATTTGAATTCTCTTCTCTGTGCTGCTTGAGGACGGTAAAATCACCGCTCTGTCCTCTGAAAGACCAGATCTGAGAAGCCGAGGTTTTGGGAAGGAACCATAAAAATAGCCCCTTGGAGACCTTGTTTTATCGTGAACACTCCCTTGGCAAAAGCAGAGGGATTTTTCCAAGCCTCTCTTCCTGGAAACGGCGAGGTCTTTCCCTCATTCCTCAGCAGAAAGCTGCCCCTGGAGCCGCGCGCCGGCTCCCGACGCAGCCAATTCCCGGGATTTGGGAATCTCCACACGTGCACCGCAGGAAGGAAGGGGCCAGGATAGCCGGGCCGTTGCAGACCGCACGTTTCCTTCCCGCGGGATTTGTCGTTCCCAGGGCCTGTGGCCGCTCCCTGTCTGGCTGGCAGGGCACCTGGACGCGGGCAGGGACCGTGTCACGCAGATAAGGGCCACGGGGATGTGGCAATCCATGGGCAGAACCTCCCCTTTAATGGGCAAACAAACCGACGTGGCTCGCAGGGTCCCCCGCACCCTGCTGGCATTGCTTTCCATGCTGGAATATGCAATTGGAGCCGTTCCCTTCGGAAAGCTCCAAGCGAGTGACTCATGTCATGCACCTCAACTTATCTTTTTGGACTGCTAGCACTGATGCTCTCATATTTTATTTTATTTTATTTTATTTTATTTTATTTTATTTTATTTTATTTTATTTTATTTTATTTTATTTTATTTT
>JAVCKT010024395.1:0-19852 GCA_032273925.1 Rhynchotus rufescens | reverse complement strand
GCAATTTTCTTTGGAGCTATCTAAAGCAAATATTAGTGTGTGGATGTGCTGTTCAAACTGCCTGTGTATTCTGCATAAATTCTCTAACAATGAAGCTCAAATTCTGCTAGGTTTGATCTCTGAAGTTCTGCAGTGGACAAGTAACCAAAACAATATTTTATATATAATTATATATATATATATAAAATATATATATAACTCAGAGGGGCTTCATTGCACTTTATATAATTATTTATATAAATATGAATTCTCTTAGGTGGTGCAGTTACATCTGCTCTTTTGCTTTCTATCGTGATTGAGGAAACTATCTAGTATGGAATTTTTTGCTTGCCAGAGATATCTGCAGTAGAGATTGTTATCATTAATGCAAAGCAGTCAAGTTCTCTTTTCCTGAACTCCTCAGAAACATGGAATTTAGTGAAATTATATCTTGTAAGATGAAAGACAGATTTACATTAGCAGCAATTTTTCCTTTTTGGAAGTATATCAGGAGAGCATCAGTAGTTTAACTTCACAGAATAGGAGAATGTGGAAGTAGGTCTCCTTTTCCTCTATGGAATTATTTAATGAAGTATAGATTACCAAGGTGTATAGTTATATGGACCTTTTTTTTTCACCTCTTAAAAAAACACAGAGCCATGTATGCATCAGTGCATGTTTATTGTAAGGTTAGGGGAAAAATCACTTACGTAGCAAACCATCTGAAGGCAGTCTAAATTCTGGCAGTGCAGGAGCTGCATTGTCTGACATGTAGCAAGAAAAATTCTGGAGAGGCCAAACTTTGAACTTGTAGTTGTTATTATTGGGAGCTCTTAGCTGAATATTTAAGACATTACACATTTTTTGGTGGAAATTCATTGAGATGTTTAAAGATTCAATGGTAGTACTGATGCATTTTCAAATAGTGTTTGAGACACTTTTATATGTTGTTGTCTGAACAATTTATTGTTTAGCCAAGTAAAAGGCAATTATGTGGTACAAGCATAGGAATATGCATAGGAATAAAAGATACTACAATACTGTGTCACCACTAGATTAGTGGTAATAAATTAGATACACACATGGATTTTGTAAACTGAGGGTAAAAATGAGCAAGGCTATCGTGATAAAAGAAGTCATGTAATTTTTCAGTGCCTGATTCAGAAGCTAACTTCAAAGTGATTTGGGAAAAATGTTCTCCTTTTTCTCTTCACCTTTTAAAACTTGGAAAGTAAGAAGCTACATTTACAGTTATAAAAGGAACACTTATAATAATAAACCTAAATCTGTCTTAAAATGAGACAGATGCAGATAACTGGTGGAAACAGTTGAAGTGGTTGGAACAATAACAGCTTCAGCAGAAATGCCATTTGTGGGCGGTTCGGAAAGCATGAGTTTGATTTCATGCGGGATCAGCTGTCCTCCAGCTGCTGTAAGAGTAATGCAGAAAGACTGGTGAGGTCAGTTCAGAAATGTGCCACTTCTGCACACCTGTTGCTCAGCCGCACAAAGAATAATCTGTTTTTTGGGTTTTTTTTTTGTGTTTTTTTGTTGTTGTTGTTTTTTGTTTTTTGTTTGTAGGATTTATGTTAAAATTTTACTCTGGTTGTGTAAACAGATTTTTTGAGTGAGCATAACATTAGGTCATCTAGCTGTAATGAAATGTGACTTCAGCCTGTCATTGTTAATTTACAACTTAACCAGTTAATGATGTTTCAAAGAAACACAGAAAAAAACAATTTTTTTTTTATTTATAGTTTATAGGTATCACAGAAAAAGAAAATTGCAAGAGGCTCAGGATGAAGATGCTGATAGTAATTTCTATTTTATACTAGTTTATAAAAAAAACCAAATGCCTTAATTAGTGCCCTTGAGCATGAATAAACATGTCCTCTTTCAACAGGTGATATAAAAAACCTCCTCTAATACTTGCCTCCTTCTTCAATATTACAACTGATTATTCTTTCAACTAAGGAAAAAAAAAAAGAGTAAAGTGAGGTCTAAAAATGAAAACAAAACTAAAAATTGCAGGAATGGTGATGCCAATTAATACCCTGGAAGAAAATGATGCCAATTAATACCCTGGAAGACAATGATACCCATAATTTCTGGATTTGTACAGCTGAGGATTGCTATGGAACAGAATGCACCATGGATAAATATCTCAGCTGACCCTTCCTGTTTTTAATTGAAAAGTCTGAGCTTGCTTTCTTTCAGGGGAAAAAAAAAAAAAGGATGAAATGGGGTTTGGTTTGCTTAAAAGCAATGTCAATTTTAATTACTTTACTTAAATACCCCTTGAAATTTGCCTATAAAAACTGCTATAAAAGCAAGTAAAGTTAATCAGAAAACTGTGCACATTTTATTACAGGCAAAGGCATATACTCACTAGTTATAGTTTGTAAATTTATTGGCCATGAAACAGTGGAATACAGTTTTCTAGTATTTTGTGGATTATGTGGGCTTCTTTTTTTTTATCCTGAAATACCCTTCTTAGTTACTGAAACAAAAATTTGGCCTGACTAGAAATACAATACAGCAAACATCTTTTCTTGAAATGGAGGAAATACTTTTAGTTTTTATTAGAGGATCTTTTTCTCATCCATGTGAAATGGTACAGTAGATTAGTAGCATACCAATTTCAAACACAGTAAGTGTTGATACTTCTTCTGCATTGAATCATCAGAGCACAGAAAGGCCAAGTAGTTCATTCCTGCCAAGCAATAGTTTTCAAGGAGAAAAAAAAAATAAAAATAAAAAAGCAAACAAAAGCAAGAAAGGAAAAATGGACTGGCAGCATCATTGCTTTCTAATTGCCAGCGGCACTGTAAGGATAGCTCTTTCATAGAAACATAATTTCTTTTAAAATCAGATTATAATTCATGTTTTGTGTGGTATTTGGATTCTTCAGCCAATGAAATTCTTTAATCTACAAACCGGGAAATCAAATGTTTTTGTTTTTTGAGGGGGAGGGTTGTAATTGCACAGATTTTTACAGGAGGGCAAATCTTTTCCCTGAATCCTAATTCTGCAGGAAGGAAGCTGAGGAAATTGTGCCAAAAAGCAGGTGGTTTTGTGGTTTGGATGAGGCTCGTGACGTGAGGGATGTCCTGATGTGAGGGAATGCCTTTCCTTTGGCTGCAGTCTGGGCTTTGAACCATTCAGCAGTGAAGAAACCCCTTTGAATTGATTAGATCAATGTTCGAGTACTGACTGAGATTTATGTAAATATTGAAAAGACAGGTGTAGATAATATCAGCAGCCACTTTCAATATGTTCAGTTGCCAGATTTTAAGGCTTTCAGACAAAAAGTATAACCCTCTAATTAGTGAATATCATATAAATATGTTGTCTATTTTTCATAGTTTCTTTAGAGGCTATCTCATGACCTTGAACTAGAAAATAACCAGCCCAGAGGGGAGCTAATTCCACTGCAGAGGTAGTAGAAGTCAAAATTCCTCCTAGATATGATCTTCTTTTTCCCCCTTGTTCCAAGTGTGTTTGTAGTTCCAAAAACCTCCCTCTCACAAAGCTTAATGCTAGCAGTCTGCTTTTCTTTTGATGGGAGACTGATTTCCTCATTACTCTGGGTGCATCCCATCTAGCCCCATAAATTTATAGGTGGCCAGTTTGACTAAATAATCCATAACTCCATTCTCCTTGACTAGTAAAAAGTTGTCCTCTCCTGGTTCTCTCTCTTACATCCAGGCTCTGGAGTTCATGGGGACTAGCCTTAGCAGTAAAGACAGAAGCAAAGAAGGCATTTAGTACCTCTGCCTTCTCTGCATCCTCTGTCACCAAGGCACCTTCCCTATTCAGCAGAGCACTAGCATTGAGAGCTGTCCCACCACGTCCCAGTAACTACAATGAGATCATGGCCCTACATTTGCACACACATCTTCAATTCCCCTTGTTTATTCCCCATGCTATGTGCATTTACATAGAGGCATTTGAGTTGGATTTCCAATGTGCTTCTCATTCTAGGTGGGGCATCTGCAACTTGATTGTGTGGGCCTTCAGTAATTCTCATATTTTGTCATTTAATCTCTCCAGGCTTTGGGCACCCTTCACAGACTCTAGATTTAGGCTGCTCTGAGTGGCATGACAGGGCATCGCCTACCTTATCACCTGGTTCCCCACTGAGACAGTGATATCCCTCCTCTCCTTGAACCTAGTTCAAAGCCTTCTTGATGAGCCCTGATAACTGACGACCCAGGACCCTCTTCCCCCTTAGGGAAGGATGGATCCCATTAGATGCCATCATATCTTGTGCCGTGTAATGCTTCCTTGTCAAAGAGACCACATTGTGGTGATGTCACCAGCCATGGAGCCAAGTGTTGATGGTCTGTGTCCTCCTGTTGCTTTCTTTATTGCTGCCAGCACTGGAAAGAATGGAAAAGCAAATGACCTGCATGACTGAGTTCCTGATCGTCTGAACCACTTTCCCAAAGTGCTTTTTGATTGCCCACAGGCTGTGTCTTACTGCTGCTTCTCCTCTCACATGTAGGACTGTCAATGGATAAGACTCCATTGGTCGAACTAGGCTGGGAAGTTTCCTGGTGATATTCTTAACCCAAGCCCCAGGAATAACTGTATAGTGATGACTTTACACTTGACCTAACTTGAGAAAGGGTTACAATGACTGGAATTGGCAGTCCTTTCATTAGTTACCTAGCTCTGTCACTTCCTATCTATTTTTTTTTTTCATATTCAATCTTATATGTAAGTATTTATGTATCTAGCATGAGGTCCCTGGTCTCTCACAACAATAAGGTCCTTTGGGGTCAACATAAGAAAGTTAGTTAAACACGATATCATCTCTCCTTCTTTCACTTTTGAGCCCTTTTCCCTCTCTTCATCTCCTCCAATATCTCTGTCCTCTGTTTGTAGGAGTGAAAGCATCATTAGACTTATTGTCATTAAATCACTAACAGTGACTTTTTTTTTCATAATCACAAATGAATTATCCTTCCCTTCAGAAAATCTTACACAGAATACTGCCAATGTATTCTTACTGAACATTTTTATATTTCCAGGTGTAGTGTATCTTTTTCAGTCTCCTGTAGCTTGTATACTAAATTATTCTTTAGGAAATTTCACAATTTAAAAATTTATGGCAAAGCATTATTGGTTTGTTGGGTGACTTTGTTAATTTTAATATGCTTCATTTTTACAGTCACTGGGATTCAAAGCAATGTCTATACCTAGAGATATTTCTTTGATATGTCTTTAATGATGTTTTATGCATACTATAATTGTGTCAGTCATCCAGAAGCTGCTACAAGTGTTTGTGTTCTATCATCTGAAGTGCTGGCAACAACTACTGTAGAGTTAGAGGTTTTGTTGAATAATTTTTCAGCTTCCTGTTTTGTTTGTTGTATCACAATTTAGCAAAATTTTCCCAACTCATGTCAAAAAGTACCAGATTAATCTGGTTACAAAAGGTACCATTTCTCAGCTACTTTTGACCATAACAAAAAAATAGAATGTTTTTGTACTCTTTGAATATTAAAATAAATATTCCTGTCCTACTGGACACCTAGGAGATATAGGCTTAAATTAAGGAGCATTCTCTGATTGTTAAACTGGTTTTATTTTTGTGCATTAGAAAAATACAAGTTTTTTTTTTTTTTTTTTTTTTTTTTCAACACAACATCCAGAATAAAAAGCCATTTCAGTGGTATTTCATCCTCATAATTTTCATGGTTTCCCATATTGTGTTCTCAAAGTTTCTAGAGCAAGGGCTAAAAATGCTGCTAACATCTATAGTCAATTCACTCTGATCTCATAATCAAACAAGCCTGAAAGAATCTGCCAGGCAATTTTCCTCTAAAGTGTTTGAACCTTGCAGGCATATTTCCAATGCCAAAAATCATTACAGAATTGAAAACCTCTTAGTCAGGTACAATGAAGTGTGAATCTTGGTCTCTGGGTATATAATTTTTTAGATTTAGGGCATGTTAGTGTTAACAACTTGACAGCTTGTCTGAAACAATTAATTTTTTAACCCAAAGGATCCCTCCTGTCATAACATTTTACCATTATCATAGTACTGTTTGAATCTAGTCTGGCAGGAAGCCATCTATTTCTACTTTAGATTAAATGACACGTTTCTTTTCTTTATTCACCTTGTGAGACAGACACCAGTAAAAGTGGCTAACTTATATCTGGTTTATATCACATTTTAGTAGTAGTCTTTTTAGCTATTGCTGTTCTATCCTTCATTTGTTCCATCCTGGAAAAAGATCCCCCTGACATTTTGTATGTATGTATGTAATCACTATGCATGCAGCAAAACCAGTAGACATTGAAGGAGCATCACAGACTAGATTCACGCTTGGGAAAGAAAACACTGCTTACTACACAACCTTTGCAGATACTGCACATTTTACTTCTAAATTATGCCATATTGCTAAAAGATTTCCTTATCACTCCCTGGTTATACATTCATGGTGATAAATATATCTGAGAGTTATTATCAAGTGGCCATTTGCAACATTTTATTTATTTATTTATTTTTTTTTTTTTTCTCAAAGAAACACAAATGACACTTCGAGGATATATCAACTGGCTGAACAGCTGTTTGGATCTTTACAGGGAACTGATGGATAAGGCATTTAAAATCAGTTTTCATATATCAATAGGTATAATTTTTTGCTCTCTTTTAATCAATATTTCTTTGGAAGTAGTTAAATAGCAGATCTGAAATATTCATCAGCAAACTTTATTTTCTAAATTTGACTCAGATCTATGCTCACATAGATCCACATCAACTCGGGCATTTTAAGTGCTTGATTTCTCTGAATTTATCTTGTACTTTATAGGTTGCCATGCCACCACTGCATCCTTTAGCTCTTTTTCCTGAGCTTGGACAAGGCAAAGCTTTTGAATGAGTAATTATAGAGAAAGAAGGCTGGGGATATCAAATATCTTTTAATATTTTTTTTCAGTCAAAAAAAGTTTTATTGAGTACACTGATTTAAATCTTAGATTTTTTTGTGGAGCCTTTGAAGAGATTTTCATTTTCAAAAATTAAACTTAGCAAATTGTTTAGGAAAGGTTAAGTATCTAGCAGAAAATATTCTGCTTAAATAAATTAAACCCAAACAGTCTTCATTTTTCCTCCACAGGAAAAAAAAAAGTTCATTCCTTCTCACAGAAAGTTGTTTCTCATACTATTATTCATTTTGCCTTACAATGAAGATTTACCAGACAGGAACATAAGGCTATGTTTCATTGATAAGACTAAATTCAGAGCTCATCGAATGTTGGATAAGAAGCCTACACACCATTAAAATTGAACAATATTAACTCTAGCTTAGCAGACTTGAAGTAGATGGAGAGCAGAGGTGTTGATGCCTCACATTTCTCCACTAATGACACTATTTATAGCCATTTTCTATGCACATGTGTTTGTATCCATTACCATAAATTCCTTTCAGTTCCTCATGTCTTGATCCCCTTGATTCCCCTTGATCCCCATGACTGTAGACTCAGTGATGCACTCCCTAACCTCTGAGGCCCTTTTCTAGGTGTTCGGCTTTCCTTTCACCCATGTGATCACTGCATTCTGGTCCCTTTTTATGTGTCTGGTTCTTTTGCTTTCTTCAGACTTCAGTTCAGGAGGAGAGAGCAGCTTCAATGGCTAAAATGTGACTTCAGTGGCTAAAAAGTGGCTTCAGTGACTTAAAAGCTAAAATGCTTAAACCCATATTTTTGACTGGATAGATTTTCAGTGATGTAATATTCACTGAGAAATTATGTATCTTCAGTGCTTCTAACATACAGTCTCTTTCATGGGAGACTCAATATACACAGTTAGGTACGCACTTCTAGACATTTTTGGTCAATATTTTTTTTTCATGAATGACTTACCTAAAAGCCACAGAGAGACTTAGTGACTGATGCAAGCTGAGAACAGGTCTTGAGGTGTTGTCTCCTCTATTACTCTGTTTCTGTGTGATGGCTGTAACTATTGGTTCAGGATGATTTCAGAGGCCTTGAGATCAGCAATATTTATCTCTGACAGTGCTAGTTGTGAATCATTATTGATTCTGAGAGAGGCTACGTACATATGTGTGTGGGGTTGCTTCAGAATTACACTGCTGTTGCAATTACAGAGTTGTCAGATAATATGATTTCTGCTGCATCCTAAGTTCTCTAATTGTTTATCTTATTAACCTTGGGTGGTCTTGCAATCTCCTGTCTGCAACATTAATCAGCTGACATCATCCCATGCTCTGAAAGGACGTTATCAAATGCAAGGACTGAAATACGTTTTCTTTGAGAAGGGCAGTGGGGCTCAATGACCTGAGCCAAGGGCATAAAAAAGGATGGAAAAGAAGACCTTAGAGCTTTTTATTTTCTCTCCCTCTCTCTTTTTTTTTTCTTTATTTTTTTTCTTTTTTCTTTTTTTTGATCCTTGTAACTCAGATGAGTCATTTCCATCCTGACATCTTGTCTTTTCTAGTACAAGATTTACACTTATCTGAGCTAGACTGGAGTCAGCTCAGCACTGAAGTTATGGCTGCTATGACACCTAAAAGAGCTGTAAGAAGGATCTTGCTCAGATTTGGCCCATTCCAGGTCCAAGCTATCAGTAGAAGATATTCTGCTAGGTAGTCTGAGTCTAGACCAGTGCTTATTTACAGTGTAGGTGAAGTCTGCATCTCAATCATGTCAGTGTTTTTTAAGAATTACTACTATTCAACAGTTATTCATAAGTGATCTTCATTGGGAAGGATTTACATGAAAGGATTTGTTGGAGTTTTGTTTTCTTTCTAAACTGAAAAAGGACTAATTGAATAAGGCACAGTTATAAAGTAAGCTCATACCTGATCAGAAGAAAAGTTAAAGTTCATTGAAGTCTGGCTAATAAAATATTTTTGCTAGGAAACTACAGCATAATAAAAATATATCAAATAACACTGCCACTGAAAGGACAAAGGACTCGTACTTATGAAATGCAAATTATTTATTTAATATTCAAGTGGGTTCTTCAGAAATTCTCATTTGGTTAATGAACTTATTTTATTGTGTGTTGAATGTGATTCATGAGAAGTGAGGCAGCCATAACTTACACAGAGATCAATTATTTGATTTCAGCTGCAAATATAATCTCTCTCATAAATGGCTTAAGTTTTCTTGATCCCCGGGACAAACTGATGGAGGTTTACTTTGTGTATCAGTAACAAAATCCTTTCCAGACAATGATGGGTATTACAGATAGATACAAAATAATCCTCCAATTTCTCATTATGAAATGTGGCAGCTTGGTTTAAAATATGTGGTGCTCTCACCACTTACTCTGCACTCAACTCCATCAGATCAGCATGAGTCTATCTGCTGCCAAAACCAAGCCTAGCCCTTCAACTATGTTGTAAATTCTCAAACTTGTGTGAAAACCCACTCCTCAAGCCAAGCTCTGAAGAAATCTGCCAAACACTGTGGCTTTATGTAGCCTCTGGATTTTGTTTAGGTGGTTTGACTGGATCTACTCTTTCAAATAAAATGTTTTGTATGCAAAACAGCTGTCTGAAGCCTTGCCTAGGTGTGATATTGATGGTCAGACCCAGAACCTCAGCTGCGTCTAACTACTCTACAACTAATAGTGTGGTCAGTAAGCAAACTTTCATAGAATTGCAAGCCCACCTTTACTCTATCAAGAATAAAAGGAAGAAAGAAGAAAAAGATATAATAATATTAATATAATAATAATAATTTAAAAAGGACATGAAAAAATGGCTGCAATGAAAGAATAAATATAAAAATCTGCTTATAGCCACTTGAAACTTAGAAACTCACCAGATATTTGGGTTAATTTGAGGTACATTAACTATGTGACTGAGGTTAATTTATACCCCAGGCCTGAAATCATCACTTTACATAGCGCAGGGGCTTGTGATTCAGTTTTTTTTGCTGTTGTAAGCTCCTCTGTATTTGAAAGCATTAAAGGATTCATGGAGTCAGCACCTATGAAGCAGGCTGCTTACTAGCTGGGTCTAATTGCTGGGAAGGACCTTCAATTGTTCAAAAATATGAACACCCCTTCCCCAAACAAATCAATCGAACTAGCAATCAACCAAATGAAAATAAATATAAATAAATTTAAAAAGCAATAAGTATATACTGATGGGATTCTTCCCAGTTAAGAACAATGATTAGGTTATTCTATTGTAGACTAATTCTACCTAGGAAAAGTGAGACTGACAAGATATTCACAAGAGAACAGTTGCTGAAAAAATGAAATCTATTAGAAAACTATTCAGCTATGCTGCAGTTGTGAATGGAACAGTTTCATGTAATTCGTGCCACGCATGAACACATTCGCATGCAGTCAACAAAGAGAAGTTAATTAGTTTTAAGAACTTCTGATATTTGAGTAAAACTTTAGACTAATTTTCAGCTGAATTTTTGCCTTCTGGGGATCCTGTCAGTGTTTTCAATTAACAGATTTCTCTGCACAAGTTCTTCAAAGAAATGGTGTTAAAAATAGAGAAGAGACAAGAACTGCATTTTAAATTTCATGGGAAATGCAAATTTTCTTTCTTATTATAAAAGACAACAAAAGAAAAGGAGTCAAATTTTCTTTATCAATTGGTTTTAATAATTCTGAATTGTTATATGAAAGTCACTATAACATTTTTCTTTTAATTTTATAACTGAAATGAAAAATCATTGCAACTAGTCCATTTTATCCCATGAGAAAACTGCATTCAGAACCCTTATCCATATTTTCCTTTTTTACTTCTACCAAACAGAGAGTTATTTGTAACTTTCCAAATACTATAAGAAGTATCAGGAGTTCTGGAGGACTCCTGCATTCTTTATGGATTGTAGCCCCCTTTAAAGGTTTGCTGTAATTTTAATTAAACTTTTTTTAAAAATATATAAATACATGAAGGCTTTCACTGTTGTATGTGTAAACATTGCCCACAGTCCATAGTGAAAGAATTCAACTTGACTGTGTTTGAAGAAGTTTGAGACTCCTGTTTAAATGGTATGTAAATAATAGACGGCTATGTTCTTTTTCCTATTCACAGTGAATATTACTATGCTATTACATGATAACACACTGGCTCATTAAAGGAAATGGATCTTTGTTTCAATCATATGCATAGTAACGTGTAAAGAGCTGTGGAATGGTCCCTGGATCTGGTCTTTATGACTTATTTGTGTAGCTGAATAATGCATATGTGTTCAGGTTGCCTTTCCTAGTGTTTACAATTAGCTTGCAAGAATCCAAGTTCTCCAAGCCACAATTTTGTTGGCCTATAATTTACAACATTTAGACATCAGATCATACTGATGATGTCTGAAGTCTAGAGTGAAGCAAGAAAAAGCAAAGTTTGAGACTGGTATTATGGGCAATATATTGCCCGATATTGTCCTCCCTTCAGTGTGGATGGGCTAGGCATCAGAATGGCTGCACCAGCTTGGTGCACATGCCCCGTTTTACACTCGTAACTGCTTGCCACAACATCACATGGTCAACTACAGTCAGCTCAATCAACCTATCTTTCTTATGTTGCAGGTGGCAAATTATTAAGAGGAAATCAACTTGTTGTGTCCAAAGTACTCCAGGGATGGCAACTGATATCCAGAAGGTGGAACGTGGTTGTGCTTGAGTTCAAGCTATTGGACTGGAGTTCAATTAATAGTGATAACCATAGTCAAGTGATTGGAGAAAACAACAGGTTTGTTTGTGAAACAGGACTGGTGATGAGGCAGATGATTCTGGGTGTAATAGAAGGTCTTGTGTGTCTTTTATGTAAAACAAAATGATGTGCAGTTTTGCACAACAAGTCATACTTGACCATACAGGTAACTTACAGTTTCTGTTGGAAACAAGATGAAATATATGATAATATTTTGGGGTATGTGTTATCATTTCTTTTTCTTACAGCTTGGTAAGACTATATGACAAGTGTCAGCAGGGTGTATGGGATGCATTTGCCATCAAACTTTTTTTCTTTTTAGCAGGTAGATGATAACATTTTGATATGAGCCCCTCTTAATTTGATAAAACTGATGTGATATAATGAGACAGCTAAGGTACATACTTTCCCTTCTGGTTGATATTTTTCACTGACGGTGATTATGACTCACTGTGTAGAAGCAACTGTATCAATCTTGTGACAAAAAGATGAGCTGCAGGCCTGGGATCTGGGAGATCTGTATTCTGAACTGCCACCAACTTCATTTGTGACTGTGCAAAATCCTAATTATGCAAAAAGTTTCAGACTTGGAAGGCTAAGTATAGAGTTCCTAAATATTAATATAAGTTTCTAACTTTAGAAACGTAAGCTCTAAAGCATTAATAAAATATGCTTACAGAGAAGTCAGTTTTACTTCAGTTTTAAAGATGGACATAAATTAAATATAAAAAAAAAGAAAAATAAGTAAAGCCAGAGATACTGACTTATCATTTCAAAATTATCATTTTCCATATACAGATAGACTGGTGATGTTCTCAACAGAAACACATTGTTTTTTGAATATGGAATACATATTACTGCTCTGGAAATGGCAAATGTTTTGAGAATATTCTGAGAATTAAACACTTATTGTAAGATTTATAAACTGTGACTATTTAACAGCTTAATCTTAATTTACATCTTAATTTGATACAAAACTTTTTCAGTTGATTTTCACTCATCACCTTGAAGAGTTAGAAATGGCTTTACCTCTTCTAAGACATGACCTTGATGGTCCAAATCAAAAATCTCCCCTCAATGAAGTAAGATATTATATCATGCTTCTTTCATACCCTGGGAACATCCTGGGAATGGTGTCTTTGTAGAGAGCATATCAGCCTGGCCAGCATAAGCAAGAGATAATTGAACTACAATTTCTATATGGCAGCAGCTTCTCTATGTAGGATACATCCTAGAAAATTAAGGAGGTCTTATAAAGCAATTTTAATTTAAAAAAAGAGGTTTATTTGAAGTTTTTTTCAGACAACAGTTTCCCTGGGAGCTTTTTGATCTCTTATAATCAAATAATTTCTATTATTGAAAACGCAGGATTGACATTTCACATGATAATCCCCAAAAATGATTCTGAATTATTTTGCTCAATCTGATATTTCTTTTTTTTTGCTAACACTCTCACAAATATTTTTCTTTTTAGTCTGAAATCTTTTCTCCCTTTACTTTCTTCCATCCTATAAATGATACAAAGCTACACATCAAAAAAGAGAAAAGATCTGTTATATATGGAATGATTCTTACCTTGTTTTAGTGCTGTCACTGCCAACAGCAGTGGTTTTCGTCAAAATGATGAGAAAGAATATGAAATGTAAACAAATTGTCTTCAGCTACAGATGTTTACCATAAAGCTTAATTGAAAATTTAATATAAATAATGCAGAACTTATAAAAATAACCTTACAACTCCTAGATGTTAGATCAGTCCACGTAAAATAAATATACCCTATTAGTTGCATTGATTGAAATGACACTAGTATGTGGTGTATATATATATGTGTGTGTGTGTGTGTGTGTGTGTGTGTGTGTGTGTGTGTAGATATATATATTTATATATAAATCTTCACAAGGATAACAGCAACACAAATAATTTTTTTTGGAAAGCCTGAACCCATGATATAAACTGACTGTGTCTCTGTGCCTTCATCTGAAGAAAGTCCATGGATTTTCATCCAAGTTTGTGTTTGCATTTTTCAAGTTTGCCAGAGAACCAGAAGCTGTTCACCTCCAAAAGACAGAGGATGAAGCAAACTGCTGAGAAGTGGCCAAGAGCATTCAAAGGCTCTTCCAGCTGCTCAATGATTAGTTATATGTTATTGTAAGCCAGATCTCATATCAAAGCTGGAATCCCTGCTTACCTGTTCTTTAATTTGCATACCCTCAAATTAGAGAGAATCTCAGGTAAAGCAAAACAAAACAAAAAAACGTTACAACTGCATATTTGAGAATCTTTCAGTCAAGAGCATAATTGGGGAAATGTGCTATAGTAACGTTATGTATAAATTTAGAGCATATGTAAAAGAAGAAAGGCATGGATTGTGAGCAGAGGGCTGTTTACTGCTTAGAAACATGAAGGAAATCTATAGGCACCATTATTCTTGGCTCTTTTGGAAAGCTGGGAGTTATAGGCTGACTGTTTTGACCTTTACTACAGACACTCATCTGGTCAAGAGAAAGGATTTTTTATTTTTGTGACTTTAAGCCAGAACAGCAAGAAAAGGAAAAGGCTGAAGTTATTATTTGGAGAGTAGAGAAACAAAAACAGGAGGCAGGATTGTTGGACCTTGGCCCTGAAGATGACTTATAAACACTGAGGAAGTGGAAACAGGAGTGAAGGATATGTGCAGTGATCAAAGAAAAATTTTGAAGATGGAACAATCAGAATTTGATGAAAATTAAGCCATAAGATCAGCAAGCTATTCTTTTAGAATTTCTTTTCCCATGGAGAGCCCCTCCATCTGTATTAATGATGTTTACATTCACCAATCCATGAAAGTTCAAAAGTTCAAAAAAAATCCAGTGAGCAAGTCCAGGTCCAGAATTATAATCATGATCATAGGAAGTTATATTTGAACTAGAGCGCAAGTGGCTATTCATGCTGATATTGACATAATATGCTATGCTATGCTATTCTGTACCATACTATGCAGATTTAATAGATTGGCATCCATTACTTTAGGTACATCTGAGACTCATCCTATTGCATGTTGTATTCTTGGTCCTTCATCCTCCACCAGCTGGTAAGTTTGTGAGAAATATCTGATACACCTATATTTTCTCTGTGTTTGTTTATGATAAAGTGAAATTTTCTTAATTGAAGAGTATTTTTTAGTTAAACTAGTTCTAAAACATATTTTTATTTAGGTTTTTCACAGACTCTACACAGACACATTCTTTGGCATTAATAATAGATAGTATCATCTATACTAGTAAAATTTCAAATGTTTCTGTGGTGTAATTTTGGCACAGTCCAGTCTCACTGATCAGAGATAGCTGGATATGATTTAGCAATTAGACCATTTCAGGGATCATTCCCAGTAGGCGGTTTCCATGCAGTTGAGCTCTTCTGATGACTGACAGTTCATTAGCATAGATGCAGGCTTTTCCTTGCCAGCTTCAGTATCTTCTCAGTATCTGGGAATGCTTCAGGGCACACATAGTTTATTGGTATAGATGTAGTTACAGTTACAGATGCAGAGATTTCTCCCTGGATTTCAGATACCTTCCCATCAATAGTTTTAGTGCACTATTTGTGTTTCAGTAGAGAGCAACCAAAACAAAAACAACTAAGCAGAAAAACAAAAACAAAAAAAACAATTCTTCGATTAGCTAATGTTCTTCAGCAGTGGTAAAAATCATTAACCAAGCCTATCTGGGACATTAAAAAAAAATTAGTAAGTAGATATAAATATATTCTTGACACTTGCGGCCTTGTGGTGCTACATTATGATGCTCTTAGGAGCTATTGTGACTGTAGCCAAATAAACATCTTAGAGAAACTGGAAAACTCATGGTCTTTGTAAAAAGAGATGAAACTTCTTCAGACACTCTTTTTTTTTTTTTTTTTTTTTTTACCGCTCTAAAACTCTGGACACATGATCTAAGAGCTCCTTTCCTATGTGTTGGTAAAAATAAAACTAGATAAACACACTTTGACACAAAATGGTGGTCCAGAAGTGTGGAGCATGGTTTTGGACAAGGGAGAATCACTGTATGTGAAGGAGTTTCCAGTCTTTTGAGAAAGAGAAATGCGATATTACCAGCAGAAGTCAAAATACTGTGACTCTGCCAAGTCTCTGACAACTTCCCAGCAGATCTAACTTTGAGACCTTCCTCCAGCTCCCATTAAGAGGTTCCTGTTTGGTACCTATTGTTTTGTTTCTTCTAGGCTGCTTTCTGTTTTTGAGTTGAACAAATCACTAAGTGTTGATAAATACAGAGCTTGATGTATATAAACAAAACCTACCTTTTGCCTTTATAAAACCTACCTTTACAAACTCTACCTTTTGCTTTCCACCTTAGGATAAATTAACGTCAAAAGTATTTTAGGAACATAAGGTTGTGAGTGGAAATGACCCTAAACTGTCAGTCTTTGTTATTTCTGTTGTGAGGAACAGATTTTAAGGCACCTGATACTATGGCCAGAATAGCTAATAATATAAAGCAAAGTGCAAAATAAATGTAGTATCAGTTATTATTTCTCATATGACAAAATCTGTGAATTACAATTATGAACCAACAGCTCATTATATTAGGTACTATACAAATACAGAGCTAACTGACAGCCCCTACTTGCAAATCTTCTAGCTCTGCCAAAAGCATTTCTCTTTATCTCCATCAGTGTAAATGGACAGCTAACATGTCAAGAGACTTTGTCAATATGTGGAAAGAGAGCTAAATTAGCAGATTACTCATTTTGTTGAATTGGTGGAGACACGTGCGTTGAGATTTTACACGCTAGGTTCCTTCTCTTGCCCTCAGGACCCTTATTACTGCCATGTGCTTGAGGGACACATTGGTCTGCTCAGAGGTGGTTGCAGGATCCCTGCCGACACTTTACTGTGTTCTGTAGATTCCTTTATGCCACTGTAGAGTTCATCAGTGTCTTTAGCATTATCTTAATGGGCCCCTCCAGTGCTTGGCAAAGACGCTGTACACTCTTGTAGCATATTAAGAAATTTGTTAATTGGCACCTGTTCTGGTAAAGCATAACATAATACATCCCAAAATGCCACTACTGTGTTAAAAAAAAAATATATATAATTGTGCATATCTTACACAATGGACCAAATAACCCAGAGTGTTTGTTTTGTAATCATAGATTGTAGTAAATTTTTGCCAGTGTGCTGGTTGCTAGTTATTTTTTCTCTTTTTCTTTTTTAAGCTCCTTGCACTCTACTTATTAGCCCGTACTTTATCTTACTGTACATTTGGCACAGCAGGTGCTTCATTACAGTCCCTGCTACCAAAGGGTCCTTCTGCATTCAGAAGTTTTATATGGTGCTTGCAAGAGATTCCTCTATCCTCTGATGAATTAACTGCATTAAGGTAGACATGAATTTGTTGTTATTGAGACTCTTCTCCATTTTGTCTTGCTACCGAAGGCTTTGGCTTTCCATTTTGTATCAATTATTTTCTTTGTGACATTCTTCATCTGCCACACTTGCAAACCTTACCCCACAAGACTAGCACTATCATCCTGAAGCACAGAAGTATTTGCATGCTGGAGCAAAATAAGCTTGTCCTTTATTTTTATATAAAGATTTTTCCAAATATTCTGATGAAAAATGATAAAAAAAAATACAACTGGAATTTATGCAATCGTTGTAGAAAATCTGACAGGAAGTAGTACACTGTTACACACAAGTAGGATTAAATCCTGAAGTGTTCACTAATCTAATGGCTCCAGGAAAACAAAGCTGAACACAGTTGCTTGTATTTCAACATAAGAAACCTCACAGCTGATATTAGCAAGTAGTTTTTCAAAGAAAGTTGTATAGACATTACTCCATTAATTTTATAAGTAGGACTCTAGTTTATGATGAATGTATTAAATTCTGTGTGCTTTTAGGCACTGGTGACTTAAGTCACAAATGACTAAATGTATGGCTGGGCTTAGAATGCAGAGAAGGAAAATGGAAAGAGAAAAATGCCATAGATTAGTTATATTTTTACTGCTACTTGTCCTGCTCACAATTTGACTCACTTTATAGGACAAAACTCTGGTCCTTCAGAGAATGTTTTTCTTCAAATGCTGAACTTCCTGCTGAACTGCCTGAGGAACAGTTCTGCTTTCAGTATTTACTGAGGGTAAGCACTGTGGATCTCAAACAGGGAGAAAAAAAATCAGTGATCTCTTCAGGTTAACCCTATTCCAGGCACAGGAACATTGGACTATTCTGTCAGTTCAAATTATAATGATGGATCTCCTAAGACCTCAAATTGCCATTTTTGTCTTTTAAATAGTTTCTTATAAGGATTTTTGTTACATTTTGGAGCCCTAGACTATGCCAAGATCAGTAAATTAGACAGTATCAATTAGACAGTATCAAGAAAACTTCCTGGGCAATGCAATTCTGCAGCCCATACTGTTGAGAACGGTACTTGGTCTGGTTTTGATTTGGGGCTATTGTTATTGCCTGAATAAGCTCTCGAGCACATTTTAGGAGATTTTTGAATTTGGCTATATAGTATTAGAATTTAATAATATGGACAAACACCATTTTGTGTCAGGTCATCTCAAAATCATAATGATTAATTTATTAATAGTAATATTTCTTCAGAGATTAACTGATCTAGTTTCATACAATTCAGTCTCCTAAGGCGAAGAGTAGTAGTACTCTTCTTACACCTCAAGGTGTACAAGCACCAGCAATTTGAAAATGAATAATCCCCTCTGATTCCAGATAGTAAATGTTCAAAACCTGATGATGTAGAAAGTTTTGGTCAGTTGGTGGATTGTCATCTCCACTACTATCCTGAGACAATATATGGTGTAAGTGTTAAGATTGTAACTTATGTTCGGAGTACCTCCAAATTCCATTTCTTGCTTCACTATGGATTTTATTTTTGACCATGAACATCAATAACTGGTCAACATAGCACAGATAGATACTTAGCCAAAATGAACAAACAAAAATAAGCAGTGTAAAGGAGGTATTAAGTTGGCGTTAAGTTCCCCAGAATAAAAGAAGGATCTAGAAAGAGTTTTCTGTGACTGCAAATCATCTAGGTTCAATGTAAGAAAGGAGATTTACACCCCTTGGTGTAAATCTCCCTGGTTCATGTATTCAAAGTGGATTTGAATAGTGGAAGCTTCTACCTAGATGGAATGTAGGCCTCAGGAATCAATTCCTGAAAATACATTCCTGATCAGAATGAAGTTTTTATTTTTAAAAGATTATCTTTAGTGACTAGATCAAGACATCAAGATTACCTTGCGTACATGACATGTTATGGAATGTGTCTTCTGGTCAGACTTGTCACCTTTGTTATTGAACTCATTTCTGGGATTTGGTGGTTTTGACTGATGCTGTGCATAGAAAGTGAAACAGGATGACTTTCTATTTCATATCTCTTCAAAAAGATGTTTGACTCCCAGAGATGCTAGCTTGAGACCTTAGGATGAATCAATCATGTAGTGATGAAAATCAAACAATTATATTTTTAAGAAGTATCTGATAATCAGTCCTCTTTAGAAGCATTTATTTACCAACCTAAATTTTAGGGGATTTCTTTCTTTCTTTGTTTCCTTGAAAGTGAAAGGTTCAAAATTTCAATAAGGTTCAATATTTCTGCATCCAACTGTTCCACAGTTGTGGATTGTGCTATAGTTTGGCTAGAAATCCTGTTCTGTTGGACTGGAAGCACTATCTGCCAAAGTTCCATATTTTGCATGAAATACAAAGCCAAAGCAAGATCCAAATCACTAGTTGTCACTACAGAACCTTGCAATAAATACATCCAGGATTTCACCATTATGATCAGAATCCAACTATTGCTATTATGTTGTGGCAATGCAATTTATTGTTCAGATTCCATTGCGGACATGATTTTTATATAGTATTACAGATAGCTATTAAGTGGAGTCAGGTGAAATGATACCTATGCTTTTCTTCTCTCTAATGTTTTATAACATTATTGCATAAAATATTATGCATATTTATAACATAATATGCATAAAATGTGATTTTAGTTATTATATGAACTTAACCTTGAAGCTTTTATACAGTGATAAAAAAAAGGAAAATAGAGAATTTTTTCCACACAGAAAAATTTGTTGTGTAAGAATTTCAGAAGACTGGAACAGAAAAAAACCCTTAAAGTAGAGGAGTAATTGCAAAAAAAAAAAAAAAAAAAAAAAAAAAAAAAAAAAAAAAATAAAAA